>VZTB01015529.1:0-224777 GCA_013397245.1 Thryothorus ludovicianus | reverse complement strand
GCGCAGGGCGCCCGGCAGGACCTGGGCCGCTGGCTGTCCCGAGCCGCGGGAGGTGGCGGCAGCGGGGACACCATCGGCTTCGTCCCGGCGGAGGCGGCGGGGGCCGGCGGGCTGCTGCTGGGGCCCTGCGCGGAGCAGGACGGGCTGCCGCCCGCGGAACTGCTGCTCTGCCAGCTGCCCGAGCCGGGCGGCGGCGGGCATGGGCTGGCCGAGGCCCGGGGCTGGCGCTGCTCCTGCTGCCTGCTGGGCACCTGCTGGTGCAAGAGCTGCCTCAGCCTGTGCGTCCTGGCCGCCGTCTGCTTCGCCTCGCTGGCCCTGGTGCGCCAGTACCTGCGGGACCTGCTGCTCTGGGCCGAGAGCCTCGACAGCCTGGCCGGCGTGCTGCTCTTCACCGTGGGCTTCATCGCCGTGTCCTTCCCCTGCGGCTGGGGCTACATCCTACTCAACGTGGCCGCCGGCTACCTCTACGGCTTCGTGCTGGGCATGGGGCTGATGGTGTTCGGCGTCCTCGTCGGCACCTCTGTCGCCCACGTGGCCTGCAAGCGGCTGCTGGCCCGCTGGGCACGGGCCAGGATCCAGGGCAGCGGGACGCTCAGTGCCATCGTCCGTGTCGTGGAGGGCGGCAGCGGCCTCAAGGTGGTGTTTCTATCGCGACTGACGCTGATCCCCTTCGGGCTGCAGAACGCCGTCTTCGCGGTGAGTCCCTGCCCGGGCTGTGCGGCCAAGGAAGACGAGTGCTGGAAATGTCTTTCGGCAAAGTGGCTTCTGTTATTGCTAGAGGTTGCCTTCTTTCCTGGGAACAAGCCGTGGTTTCTCTCTCTTTTAACAGTAAAAACAACCCTCTCTGCCTGCTCTTCTGTGCATGCAGAGGGACAGCAGGCAGATTTTTGAAATGCCTTGCTCACTGTGTTATGTTAGAGTTGCCCTCTCATCTCTCAAGACTACTCTGGTGTTACAGTCACCAAGGTGTGCTGCATAGCAAAGTCTGTGGAGAGCTCAACAGTTATGAAGTGTCTGTGCTTTTAAAGTGGTCCACTTTAAAACCTGGCAAAAGTTAAGGAAAACTCTTGCCAGATCTTCCTAAACTACTTAATATAAGTAATCATATTGGAAAGAAAGAAGTGGACAGATTAAAATTCTTTCTTGGTGTGGTTGGTGTTTGTACTGTGCATCTGGCAAATCCATATAGGATGTTAAGTCCATGCACACACGACAGGTTGCAGGTTTTGGGCAGAGCACGATGTAGCCTCAGACCTGTAAAGGGACTGTTCTGTAGCGTGGCACTGAAAGTTAATTTAAACTTGAGTCTGGAAAAGGGTTAGTCTCGCTTTTCTTTCTACTTTCAGGTGAAGATGGCTACATTCATTTGGTCTCTTTTCATCATCTTAAAAAGTAAAGAATGACATGGAGGGCAGATTTTTTTGAGTATTGTCATGCTGCTGATGACAATTTCAGGCCCTTATTGCTTCCTGAGTACTTTGAAGGATCTGGTTTTGGCTGTGTTGTTGGGCCTCAGTTGTATCTACCAAGTTGGTGAAATCAAAACAAACCAAACTGGATTGTGAAAGACTTTAAATGCTATTAGTAACTTCTATGTTCTTTAACATAAGTGACTGTCTAGACATGTGTTTTGGTTTGCCATTTTCTTATAGCCCACCTTCCTTTTCTTGTCTGCAGTCCTGATCCTGTAACCCTCTGAAGCACTTGCTTAATTTTGACAGAATCATCTGGCTGCAATTAGTAGGTCACTGAATACCAAATTTGTTTTTTAAAGTAAAATTTAATCCATACAATTTTGGAGTGTAACATCCACACCGAATATTTTAAATTGCTATATATATAACTGTATGTACTGGAGCATTCATCTCCAGAGCTGTAATCTTTATCCATAAGAGCTGTAGCAACTTGTAATTTCTTTTTAAGCAGACCCTTTAACCATTTCCTTGTTAAGAATAGAGAACCTCTGCTGTTTTATTTGTTAACCTATATTACTGCAGGACTGGAGAGGCTTAGACCTGTCCAGCTGGGAGCAGAGTCCCTCCTGAAGCCCACGGTCCAGTGTAGCAGATGAAGCTTCAATTCATAAGGGACCCTCCTAAAAGTGGGGAGAGTTGTTTTTCTCTGGTTGTTCACACCTTTGGGGTGTCACTTGCAGTAATCAGTGGATGATATGGAGTAGTATTGGATCTGAAGAACAGACCAGAGAATTACCAAGTTAAAATTATTTCCTTCCTGGCATAACTCTTCTGTTGGAAACACAATTCAGCAGAGTATTCGGGCCAGTTTAACATTAAAATGATGCTGTAAATCATTGTGGTTTGTATTCTCCATATTCTGCAGTCTAAATAATTTTCTTTCCAAGTGGATGGTTTCAGTGTTAAAATAATAGATAGGAAATGAGATGAAACCCGATGCTTGAGTTATGCCAAGTAACTTGGATGTTTTTTTCTAATTTTAGTTTGGTTATGTTTATTACTCCTGATTTACTACTTTATAGCATAGTCAAATAAAGCACAGTGTATATTCAATTTTTCCCTGAGAACATTTAATATAAGCTACTAGATCACTGAAGAGTGGTGCATACAAATCTAGGAATTCAACAGTTTCTTATTTTTGAGTCATTTAAGTTACATAAAAAATACAGTTTTCTGCTTACACAGACCAAGCTGTCATTTCCTTGAAATCTCACTTATTTGAAAACTTAACACTTGTTTTAAATTTAAAATACATTTCCCCATGTTAGCAACTTCAGCAATGAATTTGAAAAGGATGAATTTTTCAACAACAGTGATCTTAAAAAAAAGTACATGCCTTTAATTTTCCAGAGGTCTGGTCTGTGCATGTTTACTGTGTGGATATTTTTAGGTAAACTGGAGGATACTTTAATGAGAGAGAAGGAAGGAAGTGGCACATGAGGTTCAGGGAAAGGCATAACCTTGATGTGAGCAGGGTCATCTGCAGGGCTGGGATTAAATGATTTCTTCAAGCACTTGTTTGGTGGCATGTACCATCTGCTGAGGGCTTTTGGGAAGTTGACTTGTAGGGGGTGTAGAGAAGGATGGAAGAGCTTCTTAGGATTTCATTAGTGAGGGAATCATATCATTTGGAACAGCACAAGAAGAAAAGTAACACAAATTCCTTAGCATCTTACCAGCCAGACATGAAGATCTTGCTTCTTAAAAGGTCATTCTGCTGATAATAGGGGAGTGAGGTAATGCATTTGCCTGCCTTTCTGGAATATAGCACTTGCTAACTGCAAGCATGTTTGTATTTCTCTTTGGAGTGAGTTTTGCTTAATTGTCACTCCTGATGCCAGAGTGGCCTGGGCTGCTGGGTGTGTTGATAGCTCTCACTGATGTGTTTGCCCACACACAGCTCTCTCACCTTGCCAACTCTGGAGTGTTTTGAGGGCAGGGCTGTGAGCAGGCCCGGTATGCAGGTTATCATCTCCTTCCCACGAGTTTGTTCTTGGAGTGAGATTTGTGCAAACTGGTTATTTGTAGTGCCAGATGTAGGTTAGATGCAATTTCATACTTTTTTTCCCCTCTCTTTAAGGGGAATATTACATGAAAGAAGTAATCTGATTAAAATATGTGAGTATTCAAGTATGCACCTCTGGGTTCAGAAATGCATACAGTGAAGTCAGAGTTGAAGAAATGGTACCTGGTTTGCAAGAACATGCACACTGCTTCCTCTGCTTGTTGGAAAGTTGGCAGCTGGGAGATTTTTTGTATTTTCTAGAATTTTTTTGAGGAGGTGGTGTTGGCTTTTTTTTTTTTTTTTTTTGAGGTAAAAGCACCAGAGTTATCTTTTGCCCATGTTCACTAAGCCTACCTGATCTGAAACACAGGGATTTTTAAATTGAGGGAAGAGAAATTGTGCTGCAATCCCTAAAGGTATGGGAGCCCCCAGCAAAGTCCTGACAGAAGCACTTATTCTTTGACAGTGCTGAAGCAAAGGTGTCAGCTGCAAAGAATGCACAAAAGTTCCATGGGACAAAGCCCATCCAAGGCTTAATGGGGGAATTTCTGGATATTGTTACCAGTGCAATTAGGTAGTTCTTAATTGTATTTGAATACAATTTAAATGCATTTCTGTTATGGCCCATAACACAATTGCATCAATGCTTGGTTTAGGATTTCAGGTTATTTTTTGCTGCTTTCACCAGCAACAGAGCCCTGGTAGGCTCTGTGAGGCAGCCTGGCCATACAGATATCAATCTGGCAGGTTCATAGAACAGGTAAAGTTCCTAGAAAGAAAAGTATGGAAAGCTGTAAGTTTTATTGACAATTTCTCAGGTTCCTTAGGCAGGGATGCTGTCCACTTCCTGTGCATTCTGGGGAAAGGGATACAACTTTTTTCACTCTCTCCCTAGCTTTCCTGGCAGTGGGAAGCACAGGCTGCAATTCAGTGTATCCATTAGGGCAGTCTCCCCTTCATTTGGAAACAATCTCATGACTCAGGAGGTCCAGTTGTTTCAGGACATATCCAGGTGTGCAGACGTGTTGCTCTGCAACTGAAGTGTCCTTAATACATCTACAGAAATGAGAGAGGTGCCAGGAGTGCTAAAGCAATCTTTGGGAAGTTTCCCAGCTCCATTAGATGTAATGATAGTGTCCTACTTAGCAAATCTTGCCTCTGCATTAGTATTTCAGAAACTTTTAATAGCAGCTCCTTCATTCCCTTGGCAATTCGGGAAGTTTGGACTGTGCATTCTTATTACATGGCCCAGATTACAACAATGCTTAAAAAAGTCTTTTGAAAGTATTGGTCAAATGTGAAGTTCTGACATAATTATGTAATCCTTTTTCATTATAAATCTAAATCTTGTCTAGAGAAGGTAATATAATATTTGTGATACTGGTACATATTTCAGTCTGTGGGAAGTATAATATGCAGTGTGAAGTTTGGAAATGGCTTATTGGATCTTGTTCCAGTGAATTATTCTTAATCTTTATGCTTCATTGCATTCTGCTCCTCCATTGCCCTTCCTCCCAAAAACTTTCCACTGATGGTGCTTAGAGCTCTGAGAATTCAGCACTGTGACTTTCACAGTAACTAAAGTTTATTTTAAGACTAGCATGATGAAATGAGTAACGTTGCTGCTATTCTTTGGTCTGCAACAAAACTGGCAAGGTCAATAATTTCCATGTAGGCTGTCAGTGTTAGGGCTGTTCTTAATTAGATCTCTGTTATTATCAACTGAATTGTCTGGAAAATTTGTTGGACTGCTTGTTTTCAAAATCATTGTTTTTGTACTTTTTTTTAACCCAGTTTCCTCTTGTTTTCTTTTTTCTTGTGTAAATATCTCTTCATCTCATGATGCTTGCCTTTAATGTTTCCTGATGGCTACTGACACTAATTTAGCTGGTACTGTGTACTTTGTTCACATGTAAGCTTGTACATCTACCTATTGACACAGAACAGAAACTTCACAGCAAAGAGAAGAAAATACCGAAGTATTATTAGTAATAGTATTATTAGTGTTTTTCCAGAAAAATGAATAAAACCTATAGCTGTGTGTACTATTTTGTTCACTGATTGAAGTGAGATGCAAAATACCTTTGGTAGGACTGTCTTAATGATACTCATATGTATCAGTACAGATGTAGATGGATATTGCTCATAGAGATCACTGGAATAGATGTGTATCTTAATAAGCTCATAACTTGCCCAGCACAGACAAACTGTACCTGCCATTCTGTTACCTGGGTCTTATTTAATGCAGTGCCATTTTGAACAATTGCCTCTTCTATTATTTTTACATGTAAAATAGATTTTTGTGTCAGACCTTCACATTGGATAAAGTAATTTCTTCTCAGAGGTAAATTCTCATAAATCCAAGAGCTCTGTGTACCAGGTAGAAATACATATCTTCAGTGAACAGTGTAATTGCACCCCTAGTTAACAACTGTTGCACAGAGAATGTTGCGTAATGTAAGGTGAAATGAAATCAAACCAAGTAACTTTAAAAAGGACAGGTGAAAACTAGATTGATAGTATTTTGTTCTATTATCTTCCCCCTATGCATGCATCAAAGTTTCAGTGTAGGAATGTAGGATATTCTTCCATGATTTTGTAGGGATGGCTGTGGGAAGTGGTAGTCTCGTTGTTTGTACACATAGATCGTGTTGGAGCTTCTTTTGATTTCTTACTCTTTCTTTTTACTCAGATTACAGATTTATCACTACCCAACTACCTGATGGCTTCTTCACTTGGGCTGCTTCCTACTCAGCTCCTGAACTCGTACTTGGGCACAACCTTGCGCACCATGGAGGATGTGATTGCAGAACAAAGTGTTAGTGGCTATTTTGTATTCGGTTTACAGGTTAGTTAAAATAACTGCTCTCATAGACCTTGATAACAGTACTGCCTCTCTGTGATTTCTGTTGAGTGCTAAGTACCCAGAAAAATGGGTTCCCATTGATTTCTTTAGATTTTTTTTCATTGATTCCCATACTGATTTCTTTAGATTTTGTTTTATGCTCTGAGAAAATTAAACCACTCACATCTCACCATAACACAAAGGAGAACTTACTCAGAGTTCTCTTTTTCTGACACAGTTTTTGGTAAATTTTCTTCTCTTGCTGCCCTAAGGTGACTTTATGGTGCTTGTATCCCCCAATTGTCTGCTCTGTTTATGCTGGATTTTAAGTTTTATTAAGCACCTTTAAGACTGATTCTGAGAGTGAAGGGGGGAGAAGAAGCAGCAGTTTGTTTTTGGAAACTGCATTTGTTTCCCTGCATCCTGGATTGTGCTGTCTGCAGCACGGACAGCGGCTCTCCTTGGCTTTTAGTTAGGTTTTCTTTAGCTAGCTGAGGCAGAGAAGTTCCCCAGAATGTGGCTTTTCTTTTTCTTGTAACTGTTCAGCCCTGCTCTGGACTGAAAACCCAGAAAAACACTTGCCTTCTAGGATAATCTTCTGCTGAATTTTAGACTTGTCATACCACCCCTACACAAATGCTTTTGTGTGTGCAAAACAGTGCACCTGTGCACTGTTCACTGTTAGCACTCAGCATACCCATTTTGCATAGATATTGAGTATTAAAAATGCTGTAGAGTACTCTTTTCCTAATGCTTAGATCAGAAATCCTAATTTTACAAGTGAGTAAATTAATGAGAAATATACCAAATACCTTTACGTGACCTTAGCTCTTGAAATAATTTATCAGTAAATTTTGGGTGTAAGCCTTAAGTCTGGGACCATTATGAGCCTAGAGGTTATGGGTGTTTCAGAATTATATTAAAACCTCCTCTGAAAGTGACAGTACTTCAAGCTGTGTTTGACTAGCAATTACCATGGTTTGCTGCCTTTCAGTAGGTACTGCAGTAATTCCTGTTCCTCAGTTTTTACAGGCATAAAACTGATGTTTAACTATGAAGAAAACATAGAAAACTAAGTCTAGGACCATTTTAAACATAACTTCCCCCCTTGCCCTGAAATCTGTGTACTCTTAAATAGAACATATAATTTATAGCTTTCATGAAACATGGTTATGAGTGTTAAACACGCCTTTGTAAGTGTGGCATCAATGATCTAGCTCAAAGAGAAAATAAATGGTTTCTTGATCAGCTATTATTTTAGTCTTGAAATATGGTTTCCAGGGTAGTAGTTTTTAGTGGTCTTTTCCTTTTTTCCCTCTATATATATATATTTATTTTCTTATTTTGACATTGACTCTCCTTTTCAGACTATATAGGTTGTAACATAAATGTTGCTCAGGGAAGTGGTAGCTGGATAGCCTGAATGTTTTAAAAGGAGTACTAACCTCCTTGAGACTAGTCCTTGGGATGTGACTGAATAACTGAAGGAGAGGCCTTTAGTGGAGAAATTATTTGCATTCTCCCATTGTCTCTCAGGTGTCTGCTGAGTGCTTTGCCTGGATGAGCTTTGATGGGACTTTGATTTAGTAAATAGCTCTAAAAATCCTTCACATTTCATGGTTGTTTATGTACATATATATTTTTATCTAGGGAGCTAGATTACTGGTAGTATTATTTCTAAACCAAATCAAATTTAAATATTTGGATAAGCTTCTAGAATAGAAATTTTCCTATCTATTCAAAAATTAGTGTCTGTAGTATTGTGATTCTGATATTGTCCAGCTTTTGAAATGTGTAACATATATTGGTGAGGAACATCATTTTCACCACAAGAGTAGTCAAGAGCAGGGTGCCTAGAGAAGTGGTGAAATCTCTATCCTTTTACAATTTTCAAGACCTGACTGGACAAAAGTTCTTAGCAGGCTGTTGTGATCTTAGAGCCAGCCCTGCTCTGAGCAGCTGGTTGGGCTAGAGATGCCAGGGTGCCTTCCAGCTGCAGCCGTCCTGTGCTCACACTTGTCAATTGTCTTACTCAGTGATACTCCAGCACCATCTGCCATGCTGACAGGTGTTTTTAGCAATAGTCCTCAATGTTAAAGAAAACACAGTCCTACAGTTAGAAGGGAAGTTCAGGTTTTAGGCTCAGAACTCTAAGTTCTGTTGTAAGTAATGTAACTTCTTTGCCTTTTTGAAAGGAAGCTGCAGATTCCACCTAGTTGATGTTCTTTTAAAAAAGGTGAAGGAACTTGCTTCTTTCAAAGGGACTCTCACTATGAGACATCTTGATTTTTATTTGAAGGTTTGTTGCTTTTTTTAAAGGAGGATCTCAGCTAAAAACTTGACTGGTGTTTTATTTAAGAGAGAAGGTGAAAGGATTGCTTTATAACAAATACATGGATTTCAACAGAAAGAAAGAAAGACATTACACAGAACTTAAAATATTTATATAAATTGAAAAGATAGGTTTCTATGTTCTGATTTATATTGATAGCATGTGAGCTATCATATCATATCATATCATTTAGAGCTACTCAGGGACTAAATTCATCTCCCTTCCAGTGTCTTGCCTGTCTGAAGCTTTGAGTCAATATATGTCTTCATGAATCTCTGCATTGACAACTTTGTTTCATTCAGATCAGTTGCTTTGTATCCACTCCCACAGCCTGTGCAGCCTACAAGGAACGCTCTTGTTTTATTTGCAGATTGTCATAAGCATAGGACTCTCGTTTTACGTCGTTCACCGGGCTCAAGTGGAGCTCAATGCAGCTCTTGTAGCGTGTGAAATGGAGATGAAGACATCGCTCGTCAAAGACACTCAGCCAAGCATCAACGGCTCAACCACATACTGCAACAAGAGGACAGTGGCATTCTCTGGAGGGGGTGTCAATATTGTGTGATTTCAAGTATTAATGACTGAGTAAGGTTTTGTGAACCTGAGCTAGAAATATTTCGAACCTTGCCTAGAAATATCTATGGACAATTGAAATAGATTTTAAAAAAATTGCAAGTGATTGCAGGTTGTACTGTGGCACAAACCAACCGACCAGCTCTTTAATTGCACATGGGGTGACTTCTGGAAAGACAAGGAAGATGGCAAAGTAACTTAAGATGTAAATGCAAATTTGGCTGCACCTTTGGTCATTTATTATGCCTGTCATGGCCTGTAGTCTGCACTTTAGTTTTTTTTCCTTTGCTCCTATAAACTGAGAAATGCTTCTATAAACAAAAAAGTAGCACAGAGGTAAATATTTTTCTGCTTAGCATTATTTATAAGGCTAAATAATTATATACAGTAGAATTTTATTACTGATAAAGGTGAATGAGAAAGTATGCAATTCAATGTATGTTATTCTTGAATGTGCTTTGGCTTTGGAATTGCTTCCAGAACTTGGAGTGTATTATTTAGCTAATGATGGGACCATTTGGCTTTTTCTTCATTTTTGATTTAAAAAAAAAATAGAACCCTATATAAAGTTTTGGTTGAATGTATTTTTCTAAGTCATTACAAATGTTGCAGAGCCATGCAAATGTATTCACACAAGCTTAAAAATCCTACATTGTGGGACTGAAGTGCTCTTAAATTACATTTTAAGTTACACTGTGTAATATGCAAAGTACAAGGGAAAATGCAGAAGTTAGATTGCAGTGACTATTTGAATGACACTTAATTGGTTTTGCCACCTTGGTGATTGTAACAAGGGCTGTTCCACGTTAGTCCTATCTATGATATTTTTAATTGTTAAAAGGATGAGGTTTTTCAGCTCACGACTGCATGTGGTAAGGGTTCTAGATTGGGGAGCTAAATCTCTGCTCTAAAAGAACGATGGGGTATTAGCAGTACTAATTTTACAAGAAGGTGGCCTTTATTTTGTAAGTGAATCCCCTCTCCCTTTAAAAAGCTTTAAAAATTCACTTTGGTTGGCACATCTTTTGTACTAGTTTTACATTTTTTAAAAGACGCAATCTATTACAAATTTCATCGGAGTGAAGAAACGAAAACTAGAGGTTCTCCTTTGGAAAAAGAAATAATCCAGTAATGGAGAGGACAGCAATGTCTTTGAGACTCAGGAATTCTGACTCCATTTTTGCAAGACAACACTGTATTGGATACTGCTCCTTTTACGCCTGCTGTGGACTGTTTTTCACTGCATTAAAATAGACTGGAAAACCTGAGGATAACTTGTGTGTGTGTCTAAAAGAAAAACAACAATAATGCCTGAACACAATGTTGTGTATGTGTGAGTTTCATGTCGATATACATACCAATGTTCAATGGCTCAAACACACGCAAGTCATCTGATACAAAACCAGTGTAAAGTATGGCTTCTTTTGTAGTTATTTTGTGTGACTTTTTAAGGATGCTTTCAGTCTTCAAAATTTTGGGTTATTTTCTAACAACTGCGCCTCCTTTTTGTAAGGTTGGTTGTAAGGTCCAAGCATTTTTGTCTTCTTGAGAATAGTGGGTCTTGAAGGCCATTGGGAAGCAGAGATGTGAGAGGCTCTAACAGCCCTACTGAGAGGATGTGCAGCACTCGCGTCACCGAACGTCGGAGCGTTCCTTCGTAGTGGGAGTTCCATTTTGTTCCTTAAACGTGTATCCTTAGCAGATTGTTCTTGGGTTCTGCCACCTAAAGAACTGAACTACTTCAATGAAAGCAACAAAGTTCAGATTGTCTCCTTTCTGTTGTTTTGGGGCTTGGGTTTGTTTTGTTTTTTCTGTTGGAATTTGGTTTTTTTGGATTTTTTTCTTTTTTTTTGGTTTTTGTTTTGGTTTCATTTGGTTTTGGGTTTAGTTTTGATTGGTTGGTTAGTTTTTGAAAAGGCAATCTGTATATACCTGGAAGTGTTCATTTACACATCTCTGCCTCTGACAGCTCCTGTGTGAAAACAAGAGAGCCAGATAACTTTTTGATGGCGTTATTTGTCATCATAGGATAATTGAGTCCTTTCTTAACTAAAGGGTTTTTGGTTTTTTTTGTTTCTTGTAAAGAACAGTCCTTCAGTGAACTGATCTGAACTTTGCTCCATCTTGCCAAATGAACAATAATGTTTTGAAGAGGGTATATCTTTCTTTGCATTTTTTAACTAACTTAAGGTTGCGTTGATTATCCAGAACATTTCCCAAATATGTATTTTGAAGTGCTTTTATTTCCATGACATTTTGTAACCAGAGTAACTTCACTATGTGAACACTTTTGTAGTATGGAATTAGTTCTTAAGATTTTTGCATTTTGCTTGATACTTGTAATATTTGTGTACAAGTTAATGGGAAATGTGCATTAAAAGGAACTTTTCTGTACCATGCCAATCATAATTTTATACAATAAATTCACTCAAATTTCTTTAAAGGAATATATATTAAATGTCTAAGTTGCTATGATGTAAGTGGAAAGAAGGTGCTGTGGAGACTCATCTTTGTGCAGCCGTACCAAGATAGATGTCTGCATCAAAGGAGAAACAAGTTAGACCTCAAGATGAATTCCATGGGTGGGGAGTTACTGAAAAGTGAAAGAGACTTGATTTTTACTTTTGTTTAATTAAATACATGCTATATTCTATTTAAAGGTTTGATATTTGTAGTTGCCTTTTTGATAGAAGAATAAGCATATATGTGCTTATGAGAAACATCCTAGAGAACTGCGAGAGGACTGATATTTCTGAACATAACAGCAGTAAAAGTGGTATAATTATTATTTTTTTTAAGATAGGCTCCCTACCTAGTCTAGTTAAAACCCACAAAGGTATAAATCTAGTTTAAACAGTATGTGCCAAGTCACCTTCAAGAATATTTTCTGGGTTGTCATGATGGTGACATTTCTGCATTTTGTATATGAAAGATACCTAAAGGGCAGGTTGTAAAGAAAGAATCTCAACTGCATGGCATCAGTTTTCTTTCCACCTTGTGGTAAGTGCAACTGTGCAGTAAAATTGTCAAAATTTAACCTTAGACTAAGCATCTGTGAGAAAAACCTTTTTTTGTCACAGAGCTTTATATACTATTTTCACACTGATTTTACACAATAACTTGAGTTATAACATTGGTGAGGTCAAGTTTGAAGAATGGAAAAGCTGCTCTTAGATGGTGTGTGGCTTTTGTCCCATACTGAATCCTTTGCGTTCATTTTCAGCTTTCCTCCCGAGACTGATACAATTTGGATTTTGACTGACTGAAGTAACTGGAGTCATCAGTTGTCTTGCAGATAATCTGGGATAAGATAGGTAAAATGAAATACAAAAGTGTTCCCATTCACACTGTGGTCATTTTTAATGGCACAGGTAAAGAACTTGGGTAGCTTTGTGACAGGTTTTCTCACAATAATTCAAAGGTGGTGCTGGTCCTGTCTGTGTAAGGTGATGGTTCGGGCATGAGGGGATAGGAATCGATTGCAGAAGGGGAGCTGATGCAATTCTGGCTCTGCTGTGCAAAGCAGCTTGTCTCTGTCCACTCCAGTCTTGGAGAATTAGTGATGTGTCTGGCAGCACAGGGGTGATGAGACTAACAAATTCTCTCTTCATGAACATTAACATTTGTCTTGCACCACCCTGCTGTATTGATTTTTAATTTATATTAATTTATTAGTGATAAGTAGCAAGAAGCTGAGTCTGCGGTGTCAATCCTGTCCCTTTCCTACTACAATACATCATCCCGGTCTATTGCTCTACTTAAAATTACATTTTAATGAAGTCCTAAGTTCATTAGTGTAACCTAAGTCCTCCTTGCTAGCCGAGAGACTAATGTGTAGTTGGTTTGCTCTGGTTTCTTGATTCATTTGGGAAATTAGCTGGGCCAGGTTTGCTGTTGTGAGACTGAAAAGTCCTCTAACTTTCCTTCTAATTATTTAGAATTTAAGATGAATTGCTAAAGAAATTAGCAGAACAGGCTTAATGTACTGGGGGTTTTGCTTTGTTTTAGAACAAAAGTCATTAGCAAGATAGCGGAAGGGTTTGTTCTGCCTGATCCTGAGACTTGAATATTAGGTGCCATCCCTTTTGGGTGACGTTGTTTCCAAGGTGTAGCCCACATAAGCTTATGTCAGTCAAGGTAATTAAGTGGTGGCTTTGGTGAAGAGGATATAAAACTTGGATCACCCAGTCATTGTGACAAGTCTTCTTTCATCATGCAATCTCCAGCCCAGCACAGTTTGGCTTTGGTGACTGCAGTGCATTGCAGGACTGCAGAGGAGGAATTTAAAGAGCTGCAAGTTGTTCAAGCTGAAGGGGAGGAAATAATCATCTGGGCACAGCGGACACAGTTTGAAGAGTTAAATTAACCATAATGTCTCCAGACCTTTGAATACACCTAAGTACCTTGGTATTGTAATTGCTAAATCCTTTGGCAACTTCTGCTTCTTTCCAGGGCGGGGCAGCTGGGTAGCTTCACCTAGAGGCAGGTCAGCATTTTCTCTTATAGAGAATTCCAGCATGCTTTGACTTTTAGACCTCTTAACTTCTGAAATGAGTTGTCTTTTCTGTAAATTACAATGGTTTAATTTGTTCCAATAAGATAATCTGGAACACAAATCTGTGTACCAAGTGGTGTTGGTGAGTGTGTGAGCTCCCTTTGCTGAATGTGAGGTGTTTGCTTCTGTTCCCTGTAAGCTGCAACCATTTCCCTTAAAGTCTATGGGTGGGTAGGAGGAAGGATGGAAAGGCCTGTGGTGATGAACTATTCTAATAACAAATTTTCACTGTGCTTTAGAAACTTGATTGCTTAAGATCACAAATATTCTCTATTTAATGTGAGAAATGGTAGGTGGTGAGGGGAACAGACAAATGAGTTCTCTGATTTTTGTGAGGGAGTAACAATTTGTTTGAATAGATGATGAAGTACCCAGCTGATAGAGGGTTAGTTTTTTGGTTGGATTTTTGGAGGTGGAGAGGAGTGGGGGTGGTACTACTGGAAATAAATAAATACTGAAATGGCAACAGTATGAAGCTTTAAACGTTGACTTTTTATGACTATTTCAGATGCCTTTTGCAGCTATGGGGGATAGTGCCTCAGAAGAAGATGGAGTAAACACTCAAAGTGTTTCTTGGATTCTGGAGAGCTACTGGATGCACACCTCCGCTTCCAAGGCCTGCTTTTTTAACTTGAGCTAGAGAGGTGCAAACCAGAAGCGATGGCCAGATATCATCAAAAGTGGAACATTTATTGCTGCCCTTTTGATGTCTTATGCAGCAGCAGCACATGGCAGATGGTTTGCCTGCCTGAAAGGCTTCCTTTTTGCCTTGCTCTGCTTTGCCTGGCACAGGTGGTGGCTGGGGGAGGAGGAGCTGTGCACTTGCCATTTGCTTTTCCACCAAGTGGGGAGGCAGAGATTGCTGAGCTGAAGCCAGAGACTCTGTCTTTCATCCCCAAACCATTATGAGTAGCTTCCTTTCTCTCTGATATAAGAAAAAATTATAATTTAAAAAAACCCCCAAACGCTGCCACCCAAGAATGCTTCAGAACAGGTAAATTTCATACCAGTAAATTAAGATTCTATATGTTCTCCCATGGATGCAAATTGAGGTACAGAATTATGTTTTTTCTGTTTAGACAGCTGTAATAATCTCCTCCACTCTCAGCAGCTCCTGCATGAGGTTCTCCAGTCAGTGAGCTTGTGAGGACCAGTGCTGTGGTAGCCGTGCAGGGAATTCCTTGCAGCTGACATTGGACAGAATCGCTGATTTCCACCCATTCTCATGTGGTGCTGAATTTTAGGGTTTCACAGCTGTGGAAACCATAGCCATATTCACATGTGCAGCTCCAAGGTCATATAGATTGGTGCTTTACAAGCATTTTGTGTTGCATTTGTGTTGTGTTCTGTGGGAAGGCTGCAGTGGTTGCAGCACGATGTGTGCCTTTCCAGGTTTTAGTTAATTTCTGTGCAGTGAGCTGAAATGCAGCTCTGACTATAGCATGCCTGTTTCCCCCTGCCCCCACAGCAGTTTATCAGATGTTGTGTGGTTATCATTTGGTTTGCAGGCAAATAGAGGACTTTGCTGTGTATACATGCTGGTCCATCATTGAGCAGATATTTTTTGGTGGCTCTCTCAGCTGAGGAATCTATCTGTCTTTTTTCTACCTACATCACTCAGTCTAATGACAGACATTCTCTCTTCTCATAATGGATGCTTCCTTAAACTAACTTGGGTGTGGTTGTGTTCTTTCAAACAAGCTTGGAGGTGGCAAAATGGCAGGGTCTGGAGAAATAACTCTCAGCTCCTCAGAGCCCTGGAATTTGCAATGGGGAAATGTCTTGTAGTAATGAGTTTAAAAAATGTTTCCATAAAGAAGCAGTTTGAGAATTTAAAATTTAGAGGAGGAAGGGGAAAGTTGCAATTAGTGAAAAGAATATTAGTATACTTAGCAGGAGGTAAAAACCCTGGCAGCTATAATTAGAGGACTTTATTCTCTTCAGTGAGTCATTCCATAAAGAGTGGATTAAATGTATTTTTTAAATCCTTTTTACTTGTTAAAACCCGAATAAGAAAAGGAAAGGGAGTCACAGAAGAATGTATTAACCATGCAGAAAAAGCAGACTTGTAAAGATTACTGAATATTAACCTTGAGACAAGGCAGAAATTTGCTTTTTATAAGTGGCAGGTATGTTGGTACAAATCTACTTCATTATATCTGCTCTGATAAACAGTAAAGGAAAGGTAGCCATGTAGTGAAGCATGGGTAGATTCGTATCACGTGGATTATATTCTCCCGGGGAAAAGTCCTTGAGTGTTCAGTTTTTGGAGTTATGTGTAGAGCAGAAGTATCTGGTGCTCTCTTCCTATGCTCCATGCTGCGTATGAGCCACTTCAGTGTCTCAGAATTGGCCAAATGTGTACCTGTGATAATGTGACATAAGCCTGAGCAAATAATCCCTCCCCTTCAGCAGCAGCTCTGAACAGCTTAGAACTTGATAAAGGAAAGCTGGGACATGCACCTGCACTTTCTGAAAATGGATATCATTGTCCTTACAATGTTTGAGGTACCTCTGATGGAAGCCCTTTACAGTTGTAGTGTGTGATTACATCTGCCTAAATAAGATGAGTTTTCTCCCCCCAAAAAAACCCACCTCTTATTTTCCCTTATATTTAAGAATTAACATATTCAAGTTGGGAACTTCTGCCTTGAACAAATGAGATCAGTTTGACCAGCTGAAGCTCCAGTTTGTCTCCAGGTTTCAGCATTATAGAGTAATGAAGATTGGAATGGATATCAAGTCTAGCCCTTGCTGAGGTCATATCCAGTTAGATGTGCTCTCCTGAGGCTTAAATATCTCCAAGGATGGAGGATCCAGAGGCCTGGGTGATCTGGTCCAATCTTTGACCAACCTTATGGTGAGAGAATTTTTCCTCATTGTTTTTCCTCATTCCAGTTGGTTGGAATTCCTTGTGTTGCAGTTTGTGTCCATCACTTCTGTTACTGAACAGCTCTGGGAAGATTCTGACTCTGTCTTCTCTTCCTGCCCATTAGGTAGTCAAAGACAGCAGTTGAAGGGAAGCTGGGGGCTACAGCTCCCTCAGAGGCACTTTTGCTATGCCAGACCCCAGCAGGATCGGGCAGGAGATGCTGGTGGGAGGCTGGTGCTGGGGGGGGTTGGCACAGCAACGAGGAAATTTGGGCAGAGAGCAGAGGTGCAAAAGCTCATGTTTTTACATCAGCCCTGCAGGTCAAAGAAATGCACAGTTCCTTGGATTTGTTGTTTCTCCGTGATTGTAATGAAATACATGCACAGTGCATGTTTGCGTTGCAAAGGAGTTATTTGTGCATGAAGATCATGGATGAGGAGAAAGGCATCTCCAAATGCTGACCTGGCTAAGCTACAGCTAGAGAACAAAGAAGAATATGAAATCCCAAGTGACAGCTCAGACTAATTTTGTTTTTATTTTTCTTCTGAATATACATTTTTGCCATTTTATGCAGTAGCTTCTTAGACATGACCTCAAAACTTGCATTTTTGAATAGCTGTATTTAAATGCCTAAATTAAGTTTCTATATCATATATTGTTTGATTTTCTCTTAAATGCCATGGTAATTATTAAAGTGTACTTTTCAAAGTGTTGGCTTAAAGTAATATTACTAAAAATGATACCAGAATATCAGCTATTCAGAGCAGAGTGTTTTTCTTCCTAGAGGTATCTACAATAATGACAATTAAGACAAATCTCCAAACTCTTGCTAATAAATGTTTTAGTGTGAAGTCACTGTGAGTCATTTTCAGATTTATGCTGCCTTGGCAACTGTTATATTTTTCCTATTTTGTAATGGTAGTGGGTATTTAACAGTAGCAGGGCAACAGTAAATACTGCCAACACAAGAGAAATAAATAATTTGTCTGAACTTCTCAAAGAAGTCCTGTTATGTATAATAAGTATTAAATACCCAGAATGCAGTTTCTCTAAAGTAGTTTTGTGTCTAGAAGATGTCTGAAGCCATGTGCTAAGGGTCTCCAGAGCATTTCATCACCAATTCCACTGGACACTTCTGATGTTTTCCAGTGCCTTTAAGGGGCAATTTGTGATCTCCTGCATATGTGTTACTCAGTCCAGTGTTTGGAGAGGCACAAGAGGTTCAGAATGGGAGTGCCATGGTATCTTCTGCAAAGCAGCAATTCCCTGATCCTGATTCCCACTGATTTCTGAACTTCTCAGCTTTTGGGGATCTTCACTCATGATGAATCAAGATGCTGTGATAAATGTGTCATGCCTCTTGGAGAGGTACAGTCTCCTTTTAAGTTGCCTCAGGCATGCTTCCCTCTAGTTTGGAACAAAAGAATTAGAATTTTGAAATCTTGCTGAATCCTTATCTACCTAGATGTTGTCATTTAAATGCAGAATGCAGAACAAGCTCAGAAGTGAACTGAAATAAATCACAAGTGAAGGCTCTGACTGTATTGAAATATTGGACAGTGAACCAGACCTGCTCCCTACCATCATCTTAAATTACTCGACCTAAATCATGTGGAGGTTGTTAGCTGGAGCTGCAATGTAATTCAGAGCAAAAGCTCTGCTTGCTATATATGGTTTCACTTTGCTCTGGAGATCACTCAGCATATGTCTGAGATGATCCTGAAGAAAGTAGTGCTGACACATTTTGCTTGTACTCTTTGTACTATGTACAGGAAGAGAGAGGAGGCGTGGAACAAAGAGGTCAGGAAACTGGTTGCTCATCTATATATATACATATATATATGCTCATATATATATATAGGAGACTGCAAATTAAATAGGCTCACAGCTTTGTGATTTCAGGCACAGAGGCATTTTTGACTTCAGAGTCCTTTTCTTCTTAATCTGAACAAAGAATCTCAGCAATAGTGCAGTTTTAATCTATAAAACAATTTTCACACAGGGTTTTGTGGGACGCTGTGTCTGTGTGCTTGCAGGTCAAAAACCACTTCTCAAAATCTTGTCCTTGCAAAACTAGACTGAAAGTCTGGTCTCTGAGAATGACTTTGTGAAACTAACTGAGATGCTGCACTACTTTGTTGCAGGGAGGAGCACCAAGGAGCCATGCTGCTAATTCAGAAGTCTGCAGCATGCACAAATATTCTTCAGCTGCTATTTGGAAAGGCTGAAATTTTGCAATAAAAAATTAGTAGCAATAAGAAAGGCTTATTATCTTGTGTAGATATTATTACAAGATTAGCTTCACATGGATTCCAAGAACTCTGTGTTATATTTAGATTTGTGTCCTCTGACATATGCTTAACAATTTCGGGATTTAATAATAAATTAAAATACAGATGGCACCCACTCTGGAACTGGATGGATTATCTCATTATAAGATACTGGAACTGGAAAAGATAAAAGCAAAACCAATTGTATTTTATAATTACAGTATAATTTAATCTTATATAAATTTAAGGTTTTATATCAGTAGGTTCATATATAGATGCATTAAATCTCTAGCTCTTACTTAAGTAATATCCAACTTTCTTAAAGGCTTAAGAATATGGTTAGATGAAAAATCAATATGTTAAATATTTCAGACTGGAGGGATGAGAGAGAACTCCCCCACTGTATCTGACATCCTCCCCTTGCTCTGGTTAACCAAAAAAACCCCCTCATTTTCCAAGTGTATTCATATGCTCCAGGGGTTTTGATCTCAAAAATCGAATAGAATTCAGGGAAACTGCTTAAAATTTCCCTTTACAATCATTGTCATAGGTGGTAAATAAAATCAACACATATTTAGTCACTATTAATAAGGAATAAAAAAGAGTAACAGAAAATAATCCTCTGTCTCTTCCTTCATCTCTTCTCTCCTTTGAATACATGGAGGAAATTCTAGGTAGCATTTCTGGAAAAGTTCAAAGTTTTGATTAAAAATAATTGAGGTCTGAACTCAGCAGAGAGGTCTGCATAGCAAGGTAAATTCTTGCATCTTCACAGATCAATGGCTTAATAAAATAGTGCAGTATTTCTTAAATAGTATGTTAAATTAAACATTTTTACTAAATTTGCTATCAGAATAATATTTACTAGAGAAAACTGCCTACAAAATTATAAAAATATGTGGTGTTACATTGTAGGTTGCAGAAAGTGAATCCCTCTGTCCGTCTCTTGAAGAACAGTATGTTAAAGTCTAGAACAGAATAAAGAAAAATATAACTGAAAATATAAGGAAGGTTTTAGATGTCATAGAAGCAGACAGGCAGCTTTTTGTACAGCACTTACATAAGATTTCTCTTTTCCACTTTCCTGTTCTCAAAATGGATTCTTCATATTGGCAAGGTCAATATCTGTTTTTTGAAGGGTTTTTTTTTGAAAGACACAGTGATTTCTGAGGATTAGGAATCTTTTAAAACTCCCATGATACCAGGAGTTGTTCCCATCTCTTCAGTGGAGCTGCTTCTCCTCTGGCAGTTTGTTTTCCTTTTGTTTGCTGTTTGCCTGGCTTTTCACTTGAAGCAGGAGAAAAGGCAAAGATCTGCTCTCCTGTTACATGCACATTTGCCTGCAACAAGAAAATAACCTGATTCAAGACTGATAATGGGGGTTTATTAAAAGGATTGCTTTGGGATAGAAAACTGCTTTATATTCTATCTATTCTTTTTATTACCTTGACCTATTTGTGTGCACATGGGTAATCATCTCTCTTTAGAATTAAAAATAAAACTCTGCGTCTTGTTAGGAGCCTCCTTATATTGATAACTGAGTTTGACTAATTAACAGGAGAGATTGATTAGTGTGCTCAGGATGGGGGGTTACAGTACACAGTACACAGGTAGTCTCCCTGACCACCTCTTCCCAAAAAGGGATTTGTGCAGGAAAACAAATGATTATTGACCTTGTGGTCTATAGCAGATACAAGAAGGGGAATCACAACAAAGAAAGAAGGAAAAGAAAGAGGAGGGAAGGAGGGAAGGAAGGAGAAGGAAAAGAAAGAAGAGGGAGGAGAGGGGGAGGGAGGGAAGGAAGGAAGGAAGGAAGGGTAGTGCATATGGGGGTGAGGGAATGAGGAAAGAGTGACAGGGGTTAAGCAGAAATATATCACGTTTCTGGGGGGTCCTAATGACAACTCCTGGCTTCCCCACATCTGGCCTTGGTGGTGAGAGTCCCCCACCAAAAAGTACAGAATTAATATATGTTTTGGCCAGGTGGGAACGCCCATGTGCCTCCCCTGGGGAGGGCAAGTTTGACACTGTCCCTATGGCTCTGCTGTATCGTTATGCAGTGCTCTGGTGTAGGGTCTGGGGACCCCTTTGGGGGACCTTGATGGGCCATGACATCCCTCTGTGGGTGCAGCGTGGCCTGGGGTGAAGGGACCCCTCAGCTGAGCTCCTCTGCACAATAGAGGATGGATGTTAGCTGCTGTAAATGTATTCTTCTCCCCCCAGCCCAGACCTGAGCCATTATGTTACCCTCATAGGTCAGGGCCTCAGTCAGATGGCCTGTTCAGGGTGTGTGGTCTTCTCTGCAGCTTTTATACAGCTTTGCTATGATGAGCAAATGTCCTTCATGAAGATGTTTAAGCCATAAATTATAACATTCAGTCTCTGACACACTTCCATGACAACTCTCATGATAAAGCCACACTCAGATACTCTTTTTAATTCTGACTTATTCTTCATGTCTCAAAAGGTCTTACTGCTCAGAGTGCTTCAAAAATTCACATTCCCATAAAACTAGGATGGGTTTATTTACAAGCAAGGAGGCCAATCATTCTGGGGAAAGAAGGGTGGGCCCAGAGTAAATGCTGTGCTGAAAGAAGGAAATCTGAGGTTGAGTCTCTCATGTTTTGGGGGAAGTGTCTCTCGGCTTTTGTTCCTCATCTGTAAATAGAGATCATTTCTGTTTTCTTACATGCTTATGCTGTGTGCTTGTGGCAACGGGGTCTTACAGTCTAAACATCTACAGACCCACTCTGTAGGGATCCTGTAACTGTGGGAGGACTCCAGGCACTGTAAGAATTATGAAAAATAATAACAGGTATACAGAGATCTCTAGATTATTTGGTGATTTTCAATTCCTTAGAGTATAAAGAAGGAAGCTCTCTTTGGAGGAGTAAGGATTGTATTTGTGTTTCATTCCTTCAGTGTGCAAGGAGCCTTCTCTGATTTTAAGGAAGAGATTGATGCTAGGTTTTAACCTATGACAAAATTGCTTATAACAGCAGGGGTCTACTCGGGTAAAAGGATGGGGGAATCCATGTTTAGTCCAACATGACTGTGATTTGGCCACCTGTGTTTGGACATAGAATGTAATCACTGGCCTGCATCTCTGCAGCTCTGCAATCCTGCAGAAATATGATATTTGTACTCAAGAAGGAGACACCAGCTCTAAATGAAATATTGAAATATTTCTATGAAATATTCAGCATGCCTTGCTACTGCAGGGAGTTTGAGAGGCTTGCTGCTAACGCTGGGGTAACAGAGTCTCATTTGATTCAGTACGGTTTGTGCCAGATGAGGATGCCACATGGACAGCTGATGTCTGTCAGGAGTGGCTTGGGGACCTAGAGTGCTGAGTAAAGGTAATTGAAAGAGTAATTAGATTCTAATTAGTAGCTGTTAAGGCATCTGCTTTCTCTAGCTTGTTTTCCTTGCAGTACTGTGCAGTCTTCCTGTGTGACAGCTGACAAACAGATTTAATAAGCGCTATGTGTTTCAGATGATGAAGCTTCACAGTTCCACGTTTTGTTGACTTTTTGCAAACAAAAGTATTTTGAGTTTTGGCTGTGACACAAAAAGCACTTAAAGAACAGTGTCAGCCATGTGTACAGCAGAATTCACATCGATGGGACTAACAGCTCTCAAATTGTGCAATTGTTTTAAATAGTGACAGGAACATGAAGGGGAAATGCCCCAGCCTGCCTGATTTCCTGCTGTCAAAGCTCACGGTGTGTACTGAGGCACAAGGTGCATGGGGTCCTATCTGCAGGCCTAGTTCTCTATTACCTCTCCAGCCCTTTTCTGACCTTTCTGCTCATGCCATGGTAATAATTGTTCCTGTAAGACATTGGTTGGTTTCAAATATCTCTAGACATAATGCAGGTGAAGCAACCACTTTGGGAGGTCAGATCCACAGTTACAGAATTACCTGGGCATGTTGTGTACAACCACTGCAAACTCCAGGGCCTAAAGAAATGGAGTGTCTTTGTGGTCATATGTGAGAAATTTCTTATGTAAAGCACATACCCTTCATAAATCCATGAATATTTTTGTTTTCCAAATGTCTGAAACTGCTTGAGGTATCTGCAACTTCCAGTGCTCTCGGTGATCAGATTATCAGTCTACTTTTCTGGCTGCAGGTTAGGGGCTTTAGGTTAGTACTAGTTAAACTAAGCCTGTGCTAGGAAGGGGTGTGCCTAACCCTTATGTTGTTTTTGGGCAGTATGTAACATGTTCTAGGGTCTGACTTGTTGCTCTGGGCTCAGCTGGGCTCGTGTGTGTGTGTCTGTGTGTGTGTGTGTCTGTGTCTGTGTGTCTGTGTGTCTGTGTGTGTGTCTGTGTGTCTGTGTGTGTCTGTGTGTGTCTGTGTGTGTCTGTGTGTGTCTGTGTGTGTCTGTGTGTGTCTGTGTGTGTCTGTGTGTGTCTGTGTGTGTCTGTGTGTGTCTGTGTGTGTCTGTGTGTGTCTGTGTGTGTCTGTGTGTGTCTGTGTGTGTCTGTGTGTNTGTGTGTGTCTGTGTGTCTGTGTGTGCTCCCCGTGAGGGTGCACTGCAGTGACCCTCCACCCCATTACTCTGGTTGAGCTCACCTAACTTTAATAGCCTGGTTGTTTTGGTTCCCAGCAGAGTTCCAGCAGCGGAAATTCAAGTACAGTTCATCTGATCCTATAAAAGGTGTCTCCTTCAGGAGGTAATGAGGCAGCCCCTGACCTGTTTTTGCTGTTCCTGCCTAGCTCCCTGCTCTCTGCAGGACTGTGGAGGATCCTATGGTGACTTGGCCCAGATGTGTGCTAGGCATAACTCACACCTGGTTCAGTGAATCCCATCATTTGCTGTCTGGAGCTTTGAGATCTGTAGAGTAAACTTTTTAATCAACATCAAAGACATGAAATCTTGTTTCTGGGCTCACCTACTGACAGCACAGAGTAAATGTGCCACTGGAAATGGAACCAGTCCTGTTTCCACTTTAATCTGACTGATTCAACCTAATTTCTACCTACATTCCCAAACCCTGTCTTTTCTGCCAATAGCCTTCAGCAATCTGAAAGAAAATGTTAGACTGCCATCATCACAAGCAGGAGCTCTTTGATGCTCTGAATAACTATGTTGTGCTGTTTATGTTTCAGTAGTCTACACTAAATAGAACCAATGTCTCTTGCAGAGCAAGCTGACCTGAAACTTTACTAAGCAGATATATTGCTTGGCAATTTGTGCAGTCTCGTACACACAGATTTCCTAGTCTCTCAGGATAGAAACTACCCAAGAATTAAGCACATATGGGAAAAAAAAGCACTCATATGTAAAAAGGAGAGCAGGAATAATACAATAATAATTTAACAAAAAATTTTAAAAAGTGTTTTTCTAAGCATGTTCAAGATGACTGTAATGCCTTTCTTCCATGTGAGAAGTATGAAATTTCTTTTTTGGTCATTAGGAGACTTATAATTTTCTGCATCTATTTCCATAAATAAAGCCTTATTCTGTTGTCTTTTAGCTGCAGTGACAAAATAAATATTGTAGCTAAATTTATGGTTTGCCAAGAAGTTGTTCTTGCAGGAGAAAACATTTTTTTGAGTCCCTTGGATCTCTTCCATCACTTGGACAGCTTATCAGTTCATATGCTCCTGTTGTTTATCAACTGCTTTTAAATCTCTGCAGGTCACATTCTTGTAATAATTTCAGCTTCAGCTACCCATAACCTATAATATTTGGCTATGTTGGTATTCACAAAATAAATATATCTGGGAATGTTCCACAACATTGAGATCAACCAGCACAGAATAACCCATGTCCAACTGTTAAACTAGTTTAACCTCTAAAAAAAGTTTGATTGCGTCCAGTCTGCCTGCAGGGAATAATCATGGTAGGAGCTACCTTCTGAGATATGGCTGTAAACTGTTTGTGAAGGTTGGTTCAAATCAAAATCAGGCTTGTGACTTTCCTA
Organism: Thryothorus ludovicianus; assembly: GCA_013397245.1. Taxonomy (NCBI): domain Eukaryota; kingdom Metazoa; phylum Chordata; class Aves; order Passeriformes; family Certhiidae; genus Thryothorus; species Thryothorus ludovicianus. The sequence goes on along the minus strand of VZTB01015529.1, from coordinate 199,913 downwards.
ATGGTTAAACATTCAGAAAATTGAATTTTTTGCCTGGAATTTTTTCTTGATGCTATGTAATAATTGCCAGTACACATATAGCTTTTGTTATTGTCAATTTTATTTGTTTTTTCTTTTCAAATTACAGCACTTTTTCTTTCCACTAGCAAGATGATATCTAGGTTTGGCCTGGATTTTGTTTTTTTATTTTTTTTAACTCAACTGTAGATTGGATACTGTTTTGGATAGTATTGTGAGAGCCTTTCCCAGCTCTCATCTGGGAATATTTCTGGCTCTGTGTTTTTGTTTGGTTTTGGTTGGTTGGTTTGTTTTTTGTATTTTCTTGTTTGTTTTGGGGTTTTTGTTTGTTTGGGTGGTTTTTTTTGATTTTGTTTTGTTGGTTGTTGAGTTTTCTTGTTTTACTTGTGTTCTGATTTGTTGTTTTTTGTTTTTTTTTTAAGGTCACTTTTAGCACTTCTGATTCAAAGTGGCGTAGGTCAAACCAATATCACACTTCTTCATTACCTTCTGTTTAAATATGACTTATGCTTATTGCTTTGAGAAGCATAAGATAACTTTCACTGTGGATTAAAACAACATATCAGAACTTAATTTTAAACTCATGAGACTTACTCTCTCAAAAATATTACCCATTAATATTTTTGTACTCTGTAGGAATCCAGTGGCCTGATTTGTCCACTTCACATGTTCTCCATGTCAGTAATTTAACTTTTTTCTCAAGTTTAGTCTTTAAGTATGTAACTTTGGTCTTTTACTTCAAGATACAACTTTAAAATTGCCTTTTTTCTGTTTTGAATCTTTTCCCTTCAGCTCTTGTATGTACAGCAAGTACAGCTTCACTGTTTGCATTCTCCAGTCAGCTTGATTTCAGCAAGGCTATTACATCTCTGTTAGGATAAATGTCAAAGATTTTCTTGCAGGGAGCAGCAAAACAAATAACTATTTTTGTCTTTGGGTGGCTTTTAAAGTCAGAATATCTGTGAGTATTTTTCAATATGGATATGCCAAATTCTTGGGAGGAGGAATAAGTTTTTTTAAATTACTTCATCTGGAGATCAAAACATGCATTTCCATCTTGCTCATATTAATTTTAAAAGTTTCAAAACTTCAATTAGCAAAGTACTTTCTGTCCTCACTAGATTTCTTTGGTTTATATATGAAGTAGTAAGAGCCCAAGGCTCAAATTTTAGATGGTGTTTAGTTTCCAATGTATGACTCAACTGTACTGTGAGTCAGGAGCTGGAATACCTGTGAATATATGGATCTTTACTAGGATTAGGAAGAAAAAGGTCAAGCATCACTGCAACATGAATATTTGTCATGGTTTGATGCCAGCAGGCAGCCAAATCCCATCCAGGAGCTCACATGCTTCCCCCGCAACAGGGGTGAGCATCACAGAATCACAGAATATGCTGAGTTGGAAGGGACCACAAGGATCATGGGGTTCAGCTCCTGGCTCTGCACAGGACCACCCCAAGAGTCACACCATGTGCCTGAGAGCATTGTCCAAATGCCTCTTTTACTCTGCCAGGCTTGGTCCTGTGACCCTGTCCCTGCAAAGCTGCTCTAGTGCCCAAAAACCCTCTGATACCCAATCTAACCTCCCCTGAGACAACTTCAGGCCATTTCTTTGGTTCTGTCACTGGTCACTCCAGAGAAGAGATCAGTGTCTGTCCCTCCTCTTCCCCTCACAAAGAAGTTGCAGACTGCAATGGAGTCTCCCTTGAGTCTCCTCCAGGTTGAGCAGACCAAGTGACCTCAGCTGCTCCTCATTCAGCCTCCCCTCAAGACCCTTCACCACCTTAAATTGCTCTCCTTTTGGTACTCTCTAGTAGCTTAATGTCTTTCTCATATTGTGCTGACCAAAACTACACACAGTATTCAAGGTGAAGTTAAAAGTGTGAATTGAGATAAGAACAGACTGAGAGATGAAGCTAATGTTATGCCCAAAAACAAAGCAAACCAAGGAATTAATTTCCCACTTCCCATGGGCCCTCAGATGTTCAGCCACTTCCAGGAACACAGGGCTCCATCATGTGTAACAGCAACTTGAGAAGACAAAACATAACATGTGAGATGTCCCTTTGGCCAGTCAGGGTCACTTGTCCTGTCTGTGTCCTCTCTCAGACTTGAGCCCCCACCAGCCTGCTCGCTGTCAGAGCAGCACGAGAAGCACAGAAATCTTAGCACTGTGTAAGCTCCCCTCAGCCATAGCCAAAGCATTGGTGTGCTGCCCACACTGCTTTTATCACAAATCCAAAACACAGCCCCAGACCAGCTGCTATTCCATCCCAGGAAAACCCAATAAAACATTTCTTAATATTCTGCAAAGATAATAGCATGAATGCTCATGACATATTCTATACATTAGCAATAATGCAGAACAAAGTGTGTTCAACTGAGTTTTTAGCTCTGCCTATGGATCAAGGCATTCTGGTGTTACACAGTCTTCTCAATGCCATGATGTAATGGTCATCATCTAGGGAACAAATAAGGATGAGGAGTATGACATTTTCTTTATGACATCTTCTTTCATTACCTCTTAGAATAATCCTTTGGAAGTCTGAACCAAAAAGGCTCAAGAGAAAACCATGGTAGATTTAAGCAGGCAGGGGATTAGGTAGCTCAGTGACAAATATATTTGTATGTATGTAAGTCAGGCAAGTTAGGAGAAAGAAGTTTTCATATATGGACACTAGTTTGATTTTTGGAGTGAAGTTAAGTCAAAACATTACCTTATTTTCGTGCAGTGATTCAGAGAGCCACTGTTTCTGTCAAACTTGGAATCTATGATTGATATATTTTGCCTGGACGTTTTCAGAGTAGTGATTTTAAATTTTTTTATTTTCAAACAGAGAACTTTTGGATCATTATGTAGTAAATTTAAAGATATTTGCTTTCTTTTAATTAAAGGTCATGCATTTTTTAGAATGGTTCTTGGATGTCACAGAATCAAAAACATTGTTCCAGCTCATTGCCTACCAGTGCCTCTAGAATCAGGGTGTTAGTACAGATGTCATTTTTATCTGATCAGTTTGGTCCAGTTTCTTTAAAGTACAGACTGTGCAACTTTTAAAAACAGTTCCAGTCTACAAGAGAACTTTTTAGGTTCTTATAACTTTTCCCCATGGTTTTTGAGATGGTGATCAATTTAGGACACTAAGATAAACAGGAAACCCCAAAGCTTCTTTTCTCATCTTCTGTAATAAGTCTTTGAGAGGTCTAAAGTAGTAGTATGAGTTAAGAGTACTTTTAAAGTAATTTTGCTTTTACTCACAAGAACAAAAATGCTTTTCTTTCTTGACCTCCAGTGGGAACATGCTGACTTAGAGCTGTATTGCACTTGGTTTTGTCCCATCTCAGTATCAAAGCCTGAGAGAACAGCAAGATGAGCACTGGGAAAGATTCCCATCATGCAGTTTCATTCTACACAGAACTAAATTGACTAATCAGTGGAACAAGGTGCTTGACCTTAAACATATTGCAAGTATTTGCAAGATCAGTATCTAATATAGATTTCTGGTATGTATTCTTTGATTAAAGACTGGAAAAAAAAAAAGTAAAACAAAAAACTACCTGCCTCTTAAGATTGCTTTTGAAAAATATTTAATGTCTCCACTTATTTATGTTTGTGCAAGTATTTATGTTGCTGCATTCTCTTCTGTGCTGAATGAATAAATATGGGCAATTTTTAAACACTTTAAACCAGCCATTGATACCTTCCCTGACGGAATAACTGCATCCCTGAGAACAGTTTGTGCTGTCTATATATTCTGTGGAATTAAAGCTTGAAGTTATTTTCTAAATATCAATCTCCACAAGACGGAAAAATAGACCTAAAATGAGCAGAGAATTAGGACAGATAGGAAACTGTCAATAAGAATTATGTTGTTGATTTTGTCATTTCCTCTACATTTACCTTTGTTTCAAAACTTTAATGGACATTTCTTGTTACCTGAAAGGCATACTAAATTAAACTTACCAGTGTAAATATTTCGTAAACAGAATTTCAAGGTTTACTTTCCAAGTAATTTCACAGTCCAGTGAGTTGCAGAGCATTTACAATGCAGGGCTCTTAACATTGATGTTGCAGAAATGTGCTGAAGCAATAGCTGTTTGACATTTGTATGAATTGTATTCCTGTTCATTTTTCCAGGTTGAATTACCTGCTGTCATCTCAAAGAAATATGGGAAAATGGGAGCTGTGTGGTGCGAAACACATCTTCTTGCCTTTGCAATCAAGCTCTTCCAATGATCTGCAAAAATGTCAAACTGAAGGTCACTCTTTTGCAGTCCATGTAGGATAATACAAATTGACAGTAATTAGAACAATAATATTACAATTGGGGTGTAAAACTGCAGCAAATATTGTTTTGCTTAATTGTTATATTTATTCTGATCTGCCTGATAGAACGTGTGCAACTCTAAATTAAATCTCACCTGGGATGAAATCTTCAGCTTAAGTTTGGATATCTCTTTAATTCTGTTCAGATGTGTTGCATGAACATCTCTAGCAGAGAAAATCTTAGAAGTGCATCTCAAAGACAATTCTTGTGCTGAAAGAGCTCAGAGAGTTCAAAATACCTGGGAATCAAGGAAATAAGCTAGATGATCTCCTAAGTTTCTTCCATTTTTACTTTCCAACTCTCTAGTAATGATTAATTATTTTTTCAAGACACAAATTATTTTTGAGCAAATAATTTTTCTTTCAGTTCTCCAAAAACTCTCTTTCGGTTCTCTTTGTCTTACAGAATAGCACTATTTTGTTTATAATGTGCTCTTTTCTAAAATTGTTAGCTGCTTTAATTTTTTCCCAAGGGTCCTGTATACTTCCTTTGTCAGATTTTTCTCTGTTCCTCTATTACAATTCATTTTGCATTGCCTGTAGTGCTGCTGGCTGTGTAAATACTGTGATGTTTTTGCTGACTGCCAGGAGTGAAGCCAGTAGGAAAATGGAAAAGGGCAGAAGTGAGAAGGTAGGTTTGTGCAGGTATTTCTAAGACCTTATCTGCATATTTTGCTAGCAAAATAAATTACTTTTTCAGAAATAAAATATCCCACATGCCATTAAAAATGAATTCACTGACTCTGTGGAAGAACATTTACTTCTTTGCCCAGCTGCTGGAGTTGATCTACTATTGTTATGCAGATGCATACTTAGAGTTTATGAGGTAGGACCAGGAGATTTGTCAAGGAAACTGGGGGAACAGAATAAAACTCTTAAATGCCAAGATGAATGTGCTTTGCTTTCCCATCCTTTAACCTGTATGAATCATATTTCAAAATTGTTACACAGCAAGTTTTATCTATTTCACCCCATTTTGACCTTGAGCTCTTTGTATGGTCAAATAATCTTCTTGGATAAGATTTTAATCTCTACCTCTTTAGTCCTTAAAGATACATAAAACAAAACAACAAACAAAAAGCATGAAGGTGCTTCAGAAACCTTTGTTCCCACTCTGAAGGGGTGAGAGGGAGGTGTTTCCCCTAATGTAAGCACTACAGAGGGCAGCTTTGCAGCTTGTCTTCCAGGTGTCCCTTGCAAGCCCTTGTGTCTGTGGGGGGCAGGGGGCACAGCCCATCTCCCAGGGCTCCCTGCCTTCTGGGTTGTACTTGCTGTGTCTGTGGGTAATTTGACTCTGTGCCTGTGAGAACTGAAATAGCAGCAGCTGTTCTAACTTTTCCACATGAACAGAGTGTGATCAAAAGTTATATTTGTCATCCCTAAACTAGTCTGGGGAATGCCAAGATTACAGCGTTGAATATTCATCCCAGAGACACACATACACACATATATATATATATAGTTATGAGTACTGGAGAATATGAGTGGAAGCATTACATCTGGAGACTTGGATATTTGGATGCAATGCAGATTAGGCCAGTTTTGGAGGGAATATGCAAGTGCACGATGCTGTTATAATGAGGCTTGCTAGAACGAGGGCCTCATTTCATTCCCAAAAAAAGGCCAGCATTCCCTCAGAATGACTCAGTGTTACTTCAGAAACAAAGGTGCTGGTGAAGGTAAAATACTGTAGACTTCTCTACAAAGTGAACAGCTGGCAGGGACATAAGAACTTCTACGTATTTAATTTTGACTCCTCTTCTGGATTGCATTTTAGAAAGATTTGCCCCTCTCTTTATTACCATTGGGAGAAGACTAGCCTCCTAGAGCAGGTAGTAGGTTCTGAGTTACCTAAAGCTGAGTAGTGGCAAGGCTCCCTCTCACTTGCATTGTCATTATCCATCAACCTGGCAAAAAGACTGTAGGGCCCTTGGCACCGCTGGGACTGTGCAGCAGTCTAAGTGCTGAACAGTAATTATCTTCCTGGCAGAACAAAACTCAACCACTGATGGCAGAGTTTGAAGGTCTAGGGCAAAATGACTTTGGAGAGAGAAGCCGGGAGGTACTGAGCATCACCAGTCATCCAGGACATGCTGTCTTGGTCATCTCCTCTCAGACAAGCACAGATAGACTGTTGTTATGATGGTCACCAAATCTTTGCAAAGCTTATGGTGGAAGCATTAGTGTTGAAATTGGCTTTTTGCCACAAAGGACAAAGCAGGAGATGTGTCCCAAACCCACAGAGAGATCTGCAGACCTGTTCTGTGCTGGTGTGAGGAGTGCTCTAGGAGCACCCTGAGGCTGGAAAGCACCAGGTGACAGCATCAGTGCTGTTGTATCATTGAAACTGCTGCTCTAAGCAAGGAATAATCAGAAATAAAATAAGCCACTGTAAATCACAGGGAAACTGTAACCATTATTGCTCGAATTGCTGGGTATGTTTCTATTCACTGATTGCATTCTGCTTACAGAAATTCCCCTTGCAGCTGTCACTAGACAGGATCCTTTGCATCATGACACATACTGCTGTGTAAACTTAGTCAGTCCCTGTAAATGACTGCTGTGACTGTCTTAGCTGAGTGACTTGACAATGAAAATAGAAGAAAGCCAAAAACTCCATTAGCACAACAAAGGAAAATGCTCAGCAAATGCTCTTATACAACTGCACCCGTGCATGCATATTATAACTCTCATAAATTATTCTTTATGTCAAGTACTATAACAGAAATGATCCCAGCAATGAGAAAAGCTACACTTGCAGTAATTCTTGTAGACTGTCTGGGAAATGGTGTTCTCACAAAATCAATAATTTCCATCCTTATTTCCTTAATGTTCATGAGAGTTTGTGCATTTTATCTCACTGTTATACTCCAGGTACCAGAGGTGTTATGGTAATAAGGGTTAGTAGGATGCTGATGGTGCCCCAGATCATGTTCCTCTGTACTGCTGTGCACATCTTACACAGTGTATTCAGGTGTGCAATGTGGTGAGCTCATTAATTGGATTTGATTTCGAATTATTTGCATGTAAGCACATTATTCAGTCTTACAGGCAAAAAAAAAAAAATCTGAGTCAATCAGAAGAATTGGTTTCTCTAATTTCTTGCAGATAAATATATGCAACGATAGACCAGTTTTACCATGTTTACCTCACCTAAATAAGGCTAAGACTTCAGCAGTTTCTATTGTTTGCCCTTGGTTTGTGGCCTCCAAAGGGAGTTCCAAGTTCCCTTTAAATTCGTCTTCTCTAGTGAATATAAATAAAAAGTCATATATCAGACTGTTCTTTCAAATGTACATCTTCTTTCTGAGCTTAAACTGAACACAGTCCATAGCTGCAGGGAGTTACCACTTTGTCACCAAGTAGTCTTCTGGCTTTACAGCTTCTGGGGATCTGGTACAACTCTCTGTGGTTCTCCAGATTTCAGACTGTGCAAGTATTGCCCTCCCTCTCTGCCTTCCAATGTGCCAAGTCTCAAATGTTGCTTGTACTCAAAACAAGGAGGTCCACAGTGGAGCAGAGATGCACCTGCAGGCTGTGGAGGACCCCACGCCACAGCAGGTGGCTTCCTGAAGGTGGCTGTGACCCTGTGGGAAGCCTGTGCTGGAACAGGCTCCTGGCAGGATCTGTGGACCCCTTCAGAGAGGAGCCCATGTGGAGCAGGTTTGCTGGGAGGACTTGTGATCCCACAGGACCCATGCTTGGAGCAGACATGATCCACTGCCCCCATGTGGGTCCCTTTCCTTGGGGTCAGTTTATGAACTGTAGCCTGTGAGAAGGACTCACAGTGGAGGAGTTTGTGGAGGACAGTCTCCCTTTGGAGAGACCTCATACTGGGGCAGGGGAAGGAGTCCTCTCCCTGAGGAGGAAGCAGTGGCAAAACCAAAGTCTGATGAACTGACTGTAACAACAATTCCCTCTCTCTCTGCACTGCTGGCAGGGAGAAGTAGAGAACTGCAAATGAAGTTTAGCCCAGGAAAGAGGAAGGGATGTGGGGAAGGTGATTTTAAGGTCTATTTTATTTTTCATTATCCTATTCTGATATTGATTAATAATAAATTAGACCAATTTTCCTGAGTCAAGTGCGTAGCTAAAACTAAAGCAGTATGAACTACTGTGAGGATTGAAACAACAAATAGCAGTCAGCATGCATCAGCCTGAAGCAAGAGTGCCAACAAAACCACACTTGAATATGATTCCAGAAACAAAAACCTTAAACTTCCTATTAATGTAGAAGGAAAAAAAAAACACAGAGCCATCAGAAAATCAAATAAGAGTTAGACAGCAGGTCAGAGATTAGAGATACCATTGTTCAAATCGTCACAGAGAAACAGAGTGATGCCAGTATCAAAAAGTTTAGTAATTTTGTCCACAGAAGTCAAATGGTTTTGGTTCCTTGGTCACTTTACTGGGAAGTGTTGATGATTCTCTGTAGAACTAAGGCAGTGTTGTGTTGAGTTTCTGTTTTGTTTTGTTTTGGGTTTGGTTTTCTCAGTGAAATTTTAGCTACAGCATGAGTTGTGCAGCTGATTAAGTTTACGTGCATTATCTCACAGATTGTCATATCTCTGGAATAAAAGATAAATTGCAACAAAGATAATCTATAACCTCCAAAAGCAAAAATAAATGCTAATGTGTGTTTCAGACAGCACTAATTTCATGTGAAATAGGAGCCTCACATTTCAGCTTGAATTCCAAATGTTCAGGTGACATTTTATCTGTGTTATCCCTCAAGATAAAAATCAAAATATCTTGGTGTTTTTAATTTGGCTGAAGGTTGGAAGTATTTCATAGCTCCAGCAGTAAGGATGTGTTGGTGTAGATAAAAGAAAAGAAGCTCATGTTTCTTGCTTGGCTGCCCAGGAGAGCTTGGACTGTGGAGTGTTGAAACAGCTCACTGATGCCACCGAGCTGAGGCTGTTTTCCTGACAGATATTTAAAAATTTCCCATAAAATGGAAACAAAAATTCTCTTCAAACTATTTTCTCAATCATGGGTTATGCCTATAGGAAATTGTTTTCCAGTTCTTTAGAATTAGTTAAGAGCAATGTCATAACTGTTGACATTTTTTTATTTCTCTCCAAAGCTTCCAGACTAATTTTGGATTTGTTTTGTTTTGTTTTGTTTTGGGGAGGGAGGGTTAGCATTATTCACAGCCAGTTACACTGTGATTGTGCAGCATGTTAGCATGCTGGGAATTGTGCAGGGTATTTTTCTGTCCCAGGGCAGTTTCGGCAGTAGGTGTTGAAGGCAGGCCTTGAGGCTGGGTCAGCATCTACTGATGCAGAGGATGAGCTGTTCTTGCTCTGGCAAGAACAAATCTCAGGCTGGAAATTTGATCAAAAATGTTGCTCCTGGATGCTGTGGTGAGAACTTTACATTGTCTTTTCACATGTGTGTTTTCTTGTAAAAGGCCTGTACACTTAAAGTCAGCTTCCACCTTCAGCAAAACTTTTTTTTTTTCACCCAGTAGCTACAAATTTCCTGTTATGTTTGCTTCTCTCTACTGGCTCAGGTAATACTCTTGCTCAGATTTAGGTAGCTGTTAATCATCTCTTGATCCAATCAGCTCAATGGCACTGTTCTATGTGGTGGAGGACAAGGAGAAGTTTGGAAATATTGCTGTTTGTACCCCTGATTCCTTCTGATGCTTTAGATATGAGAATGCCCTGGGTCAGATGGTGAAGTTGTGGCTTCCCAGCACAGCTGTCCAGGACCCCATGGAGGGGGATTTCAACTCCTTCCATTCCTACATGGAATGCATTTTAAAGAATTTCCTGGGTCTCCTGCCCCCACTCTTGATCAATACCTACAGTCAGCAATATTAAATGCTTTCAGAGAAGGCCAGGGTTGAGGATGGATATTCTACCATGCCTTGGCCTAAAGTCACACTGTGTTCAGTCCAGAACACTGGCTCAAGGTCAGAGTGTTTGTGAGTGCCTTGTGCTGACTGGATCTATGGGTGTGTAGTATTTTCTCTTTAGTTGTTCGATTGAAAGTTTTAGAGAGGATGAGGGAATTCTGCTGAACAAGTTTGGGTCATTATACCAACACCTGCTGATATCTTGAAGGAAGTTTGTTAAATGATCTTAATACATAGCCAGGAACTGGGTTAACAGATAAACTGTGATCTGATGCTTCAGTTTGGACCTAGGGACCTTCTGCACAAACAGTGCACAAGCACAGCCTGTAAGACACCTTGTGGCACACAGGACTGGTAAGTGAGCTGTTCTTTGCCTCAAAAAAGCATTTCACATCAAGGCATGAATGATGTAGCACATGCTAAAAATTGTAAAGGCCCACTCAGTCTGCAGCTTGCAAAGTTTATTTGCAGACCTGTAGAGGAAATTCCATACCTCCCACTTTGCACAAGCAGACAAATATTTCCAGATGCATGATCTTCAGTATGGTGATTTTTTTAAACATGATTACACACAAGAAAATGTACACATGAATGTTTAAAGCAGGCTTTTGGGCAATACTAGTTTAAAAGATGAATGAAGGAAACAACACACGATATGTTTTCCAACAGCATGGTCATTCTGGCACATGCAATGTATTTGAATTGCTGAGAATAGAAATGTGCCTGCGAAATACTTTCAGCTAAAGATCAACACCATACATTTTATGAATTAAATGGTAATATACCAAAGCAGAACACAGGGAAGAGATAAACAACACAAGGTTGCAGATTCTTCAGGCAAAACAAACAAAATCCTGAAAGTAGGAAAGCAAAACCAGGAAGTACTAAATAAATTTCTCTGGGAAAATGCATAGTCCCCATCACAGTAAGTTTTTGAGAAGGAGCTTAACAAACAACTGCTAGTGTGGATGATATCTGAAAACTATATTCATGTAACTGTTTTTGCTCCGGGCAGAGAAGGAGACTAGTCTAGATTACCTGTGAGAATTCTACCAGCCTTATTTTTCAAGCCTATTACAGTGCTTTCTTCACTACCCACCTTGCCAGCACTGTAATCAAGTCATGACTCAGATTTATTGGTCTAACTAACATCTGTGAACAAAGCTGGCTGGCTGTGTAAAAGCACTTAGAGTTTTTTTTTTTTTGGCACAGATTTTTTTACCTAAATGGACCCGAACACACTGCTTTAGAGAGGAGGTGCTCACTAAGCTGCTCTGGGTTTCTAGGAGCAGCACAGGTCTTTGGAGTGGATCAGATGTGAGTGTCAGGTTATTTTTTTCCTCTGTGCCATAAAAACCCTATTGTGCTCTTGCCATTGTCTCAAATTATTCTATGCTGTGACACAGTATGAATGCAGGAAATCTTATCATTATTTATTTTATTGTTTGAGTCCAAAGGTGGAGGAGAGCCCTCCTGTGCCAGAAGGCAGAGGAAACACTCATCACAGGCAACAGCTCCTGTGTAAAATGCATGTCAGAATGCAGAGGAAAATTTGCAACATCCAAATGCAATAACCTATGGCAAGAAGCAATGCTGAGATAATTACATTTATTTAAGTTTGAAAGATTTAGTTATCTCAGCTGCTACAAACTAAACAAGAGGGCTAAACTGGCCTGCCAGCTCCTTATAACCTTGGCCCAAAAGAACAGTCCTTAGTATGGACTTTGGTTTTGATCAGTTCACAAATTTAGATTTGCTTGCAGTAAAACATGGCTAAGATTAAATGGATTTAAAGAGTGAGCTGTTAGACCTTACAGTGGGGATGTACAGCTAGTACCCTTGTGAACCCATTGGACATTTTCCCTGGAAGTCTAATTACATTAATTTCTAATCAACTGCTTGAGAAGCTGAGTAACAGCTGCAACATGTGCATAGCAGAAGGAGGGTGTTCTGCAAACCTGGGGAAATTACTTCCACTGCAATCAATAGGACTCTTTGTGTGACTAGCTCTCTGCAGGATTAGATCTTTGGTACCAGAGCAGAGACACCAAAATCCTTCAGCTTGTCAAAGACAAGGACAGGGCTAGGTGTGCTTGTTGCTTCTGACACCTTTGTTCTTCGTGGCAACTAATTCCTGATCATAAAGGAATAAGGGTAGAACACTAAATGAAGAAACAACTGCTTTTGGTGAGAAAATTTTGCACTGAGCCTGCCAGTGGCTAAATGCCATTGAAAGGTCCTAAGTATGAGCAATGGTAGCAGATGCAAAACATTTAACCAGGCCAAGTAATATGAGTTGCTCTGCTCTGGAGGCTGCAGAGCTTCCTATTTCTGATTTATTTCATTGGACAAGGTTATACACGGATTGGTAGAAGTTATAACTTGCCTCACCTGGAGCAGGGATAGTCCAGATTCCTTGAGATGTTAAATAACTTTCTAGGGAATGTTTTATTTTATGTTTTAACAGCTGGCTGGAGAATTTCTCTGATTTATTTTCAATGACAGCTTCTGAATTTGAGGTTTTATGAAAGTTATAAGGGCTTTTTCCTCAGAGTCCTAAGCAATTCTTGGCCTTGTTTGTTTGTTTGGTTGGTTTGGGGTTTTTTTATTTTGGTTTTTTTTTGTGTGTGTTGGTGGTTTGGTTTTCTTTTTTTTGGGTTTTGGGGGGTTTTTTAAGGGGTTTTTTTGTTTGTTTTTTGTTGTTTTTTGTTTTTTGTCAGAGTGGTTTGTTTTGGTTTTTTAAATCTACATTGTTCACTGAAGTGATATACTCAGTGGCTTGGTAGCAACTAAGCTAGCAACTAAGCTCACTCCCAGCTAGCAACTAAGCTCACTCCCTTTCCACTGGTGGGATGAGGAAGAGAATCCCAAGAGTAAAAGTGAGAAAACTGGGCTGAGATAAAGGCAGTCTAACAGGTAAAGTAAAAGCCACAAATGCAAGCAAAGTAAGAGAGGGCATTCATTCACACTTTGCTTGGGCAGGCAGGTGTTCTCAGCACCTGCAGCAGAGCAGGGCTCAATTGCACATAGCAGTGAATTGGGACAACAAATGGCTTTGGTCAGCTGGGGTCAGCTGTCCCAGCTGTGTCCCCTCCCAGCTCTTTGTGCACCCCCAGCCTCCTCACTGGCCAGGCAGTGTGAGAAGCAGGAAATTCCCTGTTGCTGTGTAAAAACTTCTCAGAAATGACAAAAACATCTTTGCATTGTCAACACTCTTTTCACTACAGATCCAAAACACAGCCCTGTAGCTATCACCGTGAATAAAATTAACTCTGTCTTAGCCAGGAGTACAGATCTGTGCTGTGTGAATTCACTTTCATGTTGGCAATGCCTTTACACAGCAAACTGGCATCTGTCAGTATGGGGGATTAGGAGCACATTAGGAGTAAGGGGGATTAGATTTCACACTGCAAACTCTATATAGTCCAGCACTAAAGAAGTAGATGAGAAAAGAGGTTGCTACCTCTTTATTTATGTGGCATGGAAGGTTTTAACTTCAAGGCTGGAATAGAAGCTGAGAGCTGTTATTAAACAGATGAGGTTGTATGGCTGTTCAGTGGTACAGAAGGGGGAAAAAACATTGTGTCTGTGCTTACTTATTGGGATTTAAGGATATGTGCTCAAATACCTCCCTGTGGAAGAGGAGAGAGAGGCTGGTGCACACCCACCACACACCAGCCTCCCACCTCTGATACAGGGCTGGGAGCTGTCTGTTTAGGCACCCAGACACTGGAAGAGATTTTGGGTTCTGCAGCCTAAGCAGAACGAACAGCAGACTTCTCTCCTTTTCCCATCCTGAGCTGTATGTAGGCTGCTAAAACTGAATAATCTGGTGTGGGATAGGTGATACAGCTGACTTAACATAACAGTGGGGGGCAAGGTGAGCCACTTTCTGCACAATTTGGAATTGAATGAGATTAGGACAAAGGAGGAAAAGTCCAACACTGGAATTGTTCTTTTTTCTTCACATGAATTGTTAATGTTACCAGTCAGTTTAACTCTTGGTTTCCCAACGGTTTTACATTATAGAGCATTGGCTCTGAAGTAAAAGACCTAAAACCAGTCATTGTATCACTTTTTATGTATGCATTAACCTTTCTCATTCAGCATAATAGAAATTTTATAATTACAAGTGCTTGAAACCTCATGTTTATATTGCAGCGTGCATTTTTCTAGTGATAGAATGTCCAAGTTGTAAAACTGAGTCCTGATTTCAAAATTAAATCACACACTTAGCAGTACCTCAAAGTGGCACACGATGGCAGGATGATGACATTTTAAAGCAAATATCCTGAAGCACATTTGTTGGTAGTCATAGAAACTAGTTTGAAATGTAGTCTTTAAGTATGTTTTCCAGAGGCAAATATTTTTATTTTTGCATTTTGAGGTGCAGGTGATGATACCTTTTCTTTTTTTAGTTAGTCTTGAAATCAGCTATATATTTCAGGTCTGACATTTTACTGATGGAGAAAAGGGAACATAATACATGGAGTTCTTGTCACAAGCCCTTCAAAACATTCAGTGGAAATCTCTGAATATTTTGCTGCGCTTGTTTTTTTGTTTCTTTGCTTGAGGTTTTGATTTTTGTGGAGGTTGTTTGTTTGGTTTTTTTTTTTGTTTATTGGGTGTTTTTTTCAGGTCCTTCTTTCCAGAAAGCTTTATCGTTATTATATTGCAGCAGACCTTTGCTTCTTCACATGAAATCAGACAGCCTGAGCTCCTCATTTGTGAAGAGGAGTTGGGAATATTGGTGAGAAGTATTTTTCATTTGCTCCTACTGAAATTGTCTTATGTATCCAAAATTGTTGAAATTATTGTGCAGAGTCTTTGGTATTTCTGAGTATCCAGATAATGGCAAATTACTTTCAGAAACGAGTTCTTGAAACAGTCCAAGAAGTTGATGAAAGTCTTTACATCATGATGCTTGGTTTTCTGATAATTGATTTTGTTGCATTCACACATCTATTTGGCAGAAAAATAATCCAGATCCACTCTATTATCCCAGCACAGTCAAGAAAGAACATCAATCAATTTTGCTTTGGGCCAAAACCAGTGGCAGGTTCTTCAGTGGAACCCAGGTGTCCATCTGCATTTATTCATGTGGAGAATGGTTCAGGACTGAGATGTCATTCCACAGAAGCTGAAGCTATTGAGGAAGGATTCGGTGTCACAGGATACATTCATCAACACAAGGGAAAAAAGTTTTGAGCAAGCTTAAAAATATGTGACTGTGGTGAATTCAGGCACTTGATGATGTTGAAACACCTTATGACCTCCTGTTGCTCCAAAGCATGCACTTCTGGTGTTTTCACTCGAGATGACTGGAAAGCATTTAAGAGCTGCCCCTCATCAACTGACACTGATGATTCTGCCTTTTCAGAAACCTGAAAATATTACATATCTCAGTACATTCAGAATGCATTGGTTCACATCCAGTTTGAGAGGGAAAAAAAGGAAGAATCTGAGTGAAGTTCTTATATCCTCCCCTCCATCTCCCTTTGCCCAGTTGCACTAGCCTTCACTGTGTAGGAGTGCTACGCCAAATATTTATGCAGAGACAGATTATCCTTTGCCATGTGGGCATGTTGACACTACTTTGAACAAACCCACACATTTTCTGAAGATTTATTTTGAGATTAAAATGTTATGATTTTGGGTCTAACTCTAACAAAAGGAGTAAAGCAAATGAAAAACCCCATTGTGTACAGAATAGCTGGAGCAGAATGAAGCATCTTGCTTTTTAATGGAAATCTTCAACTCTGTGTTTTCAAAACAAGCTGTAACAGCTTCACAGTAAAGTTGTTTTGAGGTTTTGTTTTGAGGCTTCCTATTACCATCATACATATGCATAAAACATTTTTGTTATTCAGATAGAAATTTGCATGTACACCAAGGCTTTATCTCAAATGCTCATGAAGATGGCTGTTCCTATGTTGGGTCAACTGGAAGTTATTCTCCTTTACTGTAGGGCTTTCTGTTATTTAAATTCAAAAAATCCCTTTTGACTATTAATGCCTGTAATACTTCAGATAAGGAAAAAACCCAACATTTTTCTTATGTGAGTCAGTAAGAAATTGAGGAAATATTGAGGTTTGTTTCTTTGTTTTTTTTATGTTTTAGAGGTTTTTTTTTCACTTCTGTTCCATCTTCTGGTTGCCTCTTTGGTTTTGCTAACTGAAGGAGAAGCCCTAGAGTGGCCACGTTCTGACTTTAATTGTATTAATATAGGAATTAAATTAAAAAATTATATTAAAATCAGGTTACAGTTGGTCCAAGCATTTGAAACTGATACCAGTCAAGAATCCCTAAATGTCTGGTAGTTCTGTATAAATTAGAGCTGATAAATGGGCACATAGCTAAATAACAGTGGAGATGCTTTTATTCTATGCTCTTGTTACTATATATACATTAATGGTCCACATTGTCTCACGTATGTCTTCCATAAATTGGGAGGGTCCCCAAAAGGTGCTAAGTTAGGCCTTGTAAGACAAGGTAGGTACTCAATTTAAGAAAAGGAGCAGCAGAAACCCTATTCTTTCAGATATTTAATAATGTTCACTCTACCATCAGCAAATATCTTTACTTTGAATCATAGGATCAAAGAAACATAGAATAACTTCTCATGAGAGAGAGGTAGAGGGGGAAAATCATTGCTTATTTTGATGCAGCTCAGGGTATGATTTGCTTTCTTGGCTGCAAGCACACATTGCTAACTTAAGTGTAATTTTGAGCTGCTCTCAAAGATATGTCTTTAATTTTTCTCAGGGTTCTTAGCATTCATATTTTGCTTTGCTTTAGACCTTCCAAAAATACAGTAATATTTACCATTTAAACTATTTTTTATACATCTTGAAGTCTTTTGCAAATTGAATGATAAAAGACATCCAGGGTCAGGGAGTGAATTTATACAGATTTTCATAGACCTGAGGACTTGAAAAGATTGAATTGCTGTCTTTGTTTCAAAGATAGAATTTGAGACATTGGGTAGGTAAAAGAAGAGATTGATGGATATAGATCGAGTAAATGAGATATGAGCTTGAAAGCCTGAGGAGGAGAGAAAATTTGAAGAACATAATATGATACAATCCAATTGAGCAGAAATAGAGAACAAAAAATCATCAAGAGACTTCCCTTAAAAGAGACAGTAGAATGGAGATATATTTTATAGGATGCTATATTGGATTAAAGGAAGCCTAAAATGAAAAGCTATATGCAACAAAGGCATCTGTCAGATAGGTTTCTCATTTTTTTCATGGCTGAAGGCTTCCAGCCCTTTTCACATTTGGTTGATTGCAATGTGAAATCTCAGAGGGTCACATTCATCTTTGGCTTTTTTGGTGAGAGGTACAGAGCAGATCCTACTGCATGTTGCTCCTGTTGTAATAAAACACCTTTCCCTCGGGAAGAGGAGGCAGAAAGCTATTCAGAGTGCTTTTATCCAAGTACATTGTAGAAATACAAAAGTCAGAGTGTAGACCACTTTCTATCCAGTGGGCCAGATGCACACTGGAGTTATGCTGCAGATTTTAGCCAATATAAAGTCTGATGCAATGCTGATGCTCCTCTTTCCTGTTACTTTGTGGTTTTCTGCGGCAATTTTCAGCTTTTCCCTCTAAAACATCATTAGACTTGATCTTTTGAAATGTTAAAATATCAAAAGTATATATCTAAGTGATGGTCCAGGCACAGTTGTGTCATGGCTCTTCAGAAAGCCAAGCCTGTTGGGCAACAGACACGGTTGGTTCCCCCCAGGACAGTCAGATCCTCAGAGGATGCTGCTGCCTGATGTGGGCAGCAATGTGCTGTGGCTGCAGCTGAAAAGACATCACAGGGTGAGCCTGAGCCATGGGCAAGGCACGAAAGAAGTAAATAAGCTATTCCAAATCACTTCTGCCAACAACATGAGGTTGTAAATTGTTTCCCTAACAAGAGCTTCCCGGTATAAGGAGCCACCTTCATGCAGAAGCTGATGGATCCAGCACTCAGAAATTTATTTTTAAGGGGTGAGAGCAGTATGGCTAGCAAAATAGAAAGATCTTTTGATTTTTTAATCCATTGTACAGAAAGTGAAGTCAACACAACACAGAAATATGCACTCATATCCCAAAAAAAACAACCATATCCTGGGCTGCATCTAAAATATCATTGCCAGCAGGTAGAGGAAGGGGATTCTGCCTCTACTCTCTGCTCTTGTGAGACCCCACCTGCAGTGCTGCATCCAACTCTGGGGCCCCAGCATAACAAGGACAGGGATCTTTTGGAGCAGGTACAGAGGAAGGACACAGAAGTGCTCAGAGGGCTGGAGCACCTGTCCTCTGAAGACTGAGAGAGCTGGGCTTGTTCAGCCTTGAGAAAAGGAGAGTCCAGGGACACCTTAGAGAAGCCTTCCAGTTCCAAAAGGGAGCTTACAAGAAAAGGGGGCTTTTTACAAGGGCAGGGGGGCATGATTTTAAACTTAAAAGAGAGTAGGTTTAGAATAGATGTTAGAAAGAAATTCTTTACTGTGAGAGTGGTGAGGCAGTGGAACAGGCTGCCCAAAGAAGTCATGGTTGCCCCATCCCTGGAAGTGTTCCAGTCCAGGCTGGATGGGGCTCTGAACAACCTGATCTAATGCAAAGTGTTCATGCTTATGGGCACAGGGATTTGAACTAGATGATCTTTAGGGTCTTTTCCAACCAAGACATTTTAGGATTCTAAAGTCCTTTTCTTTTTCTAGGAAGTGCAGAATTTGGGCCAATATAGTTGCAATTTTTCTGAGTTTACTTCTAAAATCTTTGTCCCACCTTTCATCCTCTCAGTTCAATTATTGTAACCCTCTCTATACCATGGCTGCTTGCTTTGCACTTCCACTAGCAATCTGCACAATCAGCTGAAACTTGCCCAAGCTGTACTTCACCTCTACTTCATTTCTGCTCTTCTATCTCTCCCCTGACAACTCAGTCCCTGTGTTTTTTGCACATTTGCAGAGATGCTCAATGCTTTTTTCAGTACCTCTGTCCTCATTCTGTTTCTTGACCTCTTTTGTGTTGCTCTGTACTACAGGACGGCTGAGACAAAAAGTCTGGGACAAAGCATATCTCCTTCACTGTCTTGCTGGGGAATCATTTATTCCAGGAAACTTGTTCTATTAGTCTCACCTATCTTCGTGGTGTTGCTTAATATCAAGCACTTATCCAACAGTGTGAATTGTAATTAACATGAATTATACAAACGACAGCTTTCGCCCCGATTTTCTCACATTTTCATAGGTGCTGAGCTGTAAGCACACTTTATCTTATAAACTTTTTCCAAATGTCAGAGTAGGTGCTTTTGAAATCTTTTCATGACTAAGGACATCAGACTTTTGAAGAGGGATGTCAGTGCATGAGCCCTGACTTCATGGACATTTCTGTGTTCTGCTGTGGCTTAGATGTGGGTTGATGAGGGGCTAGAAAAGGTGTGGATAGTTAAAGAAGAGCATATGGAACATGCTGGTTCACAAAGTTGAAACCCCAGTACAATTGTGATTTTTCTTTCTTCTTGCAGTAGTCAGAAAAAGTTTTAGGTAATGTAAATATGTCAGGACACGTATCTTGTTTGAGGTGTAACTCATGTCTCTGTTTAAGCATAACTTCCTTTACTGTGCATTACCACACTCCCTAGAAAACTCTCTTTAAGTTGCTTGATTCTAGTATTTGAAGTTCACTTTCAACACACATTTTTGAATCCTAAGCTGAGGCAGTTTTTCTTTCTTTCTTTTCTTTCTTTCTTTCTTTCTTTCTTTCTTTCTTTCTTTCTTTCTTTCTTTCTTTCTTTCTTTCTTTCTTTCTTTCTTTCATAGACATTTAATATAACACACATTGCAGTTCAAAATCTCCCATTTGTTCCTGCAAAGCTGTGATAGTGATGCTGTTCATGGTCTCAAAAGCCATTACTGATGTAAGAAATGTGCTCAGCCCTGGCCTAAATGATGTTGCTATTTCATTTGGAGGAATCTTTTTCTCCAAGCCATACAAATCCAGACTTCTAATGCTATTGCTGTTTTCACTCCTTAGCTACTGCCTACTCTTATGACTAAAATGTCTCTTGTATGTTGTCTGTGAAACCGGTTTGTGCAGCAAATGGTCTCTTTTCAGAAGAGTATATATAAATGTAAGTCATTAATATCATCACCCAAGGACAGAACAGGATGAAAATGTCCATATATAGTTTTTAGTGCTGGTGTAACTACACCATTCTGTAAGCCGATTTAAATATTATAAGTTTGGTATAATGGTTGTTAGTTTTAAGCAAGAACAAATGCACATGGTTTATGATTCTATTATTTCCACTTTGAGAATACTATTAAACTTAAGAAAATTTTAGATTGGAGGGAGTGAAATAATAGGTTGATTTTAAAAAGAACAATGACATAGAATAAAAAATTAAAATAATGGAATCATAGAATGGCTGAGGTTGAAAAGGACCTTCAGGATCATCTAGTTCCAACCCCCTTCCATGGGCAGAGAAACCTTTCACTAGAACAAGTTGTTCAGAGCTCCATCCAGTCTGTCTTACACAGCTCTCCTCACAAGGGGAAGTGGAGCGATAGGCACTGGTCTCTTCACTTTTGTGACAAGAGGACTTCAGGGAATGGCATGAAATTGAGTCAAGAGAAGTCAAGGTTGGATATCAGGAAAAGGTTTATCATGCAGAGGGTGGCTGGGCACCCCTGGAACAGGTTCCCCTGGGAAGTGGTCACAGCATTAAACCTGACACAGTTCAAGGAATGTTTGGATGATGCTCTTGGACACATGGTGTGACTCTTGGAGTATCCTTCATAGGGCCAGAGTTTGGGCACATTGATCCTGATGAGTCCCTTCCAACTCAGTATATTCTATGGTTCTGTGATCTTATGATTCTATTTCTAGGGATTGGATATTCATAACTTCTCTGTGAAAGCATTCTGTTGCCTCAACACCCTCACAGTCAAATTTTTTTCCTGACATCTAATATAAACTAATCTTTCAATCTGAAACCATTCTGCCTTGTCCTGTCACTACATATCCCTGTAAAATCTCCCCCTCCAACTTTCTTGTAAGCTCCCTTCAGGTACTGGAAAGCTGCAATTAGGTCTCCCTGATGACTTCTCTTTCCAGACTGAAAAAACCTAATTCTCTCAGTCTTTCCTCATAGCAGAGGTGCTCCATCCCTCCAAACAGCTTGGTGGCTCCCTGTGGATTTGCTCCAACAGGTCCATGTCCTTTCTGTGCTGGGACCCAAGAGCTGCAGTGGGATCTCCCCAGAGCAGAGCAGAAGGGCAGAATCCTCTCCCTGGCCCTGCTGCCCACCCTGCAGCCCACACTGCAGCCCAAGACACAATTGCCTTCCTGGGCTGTGAGTGCACATTGCTGGGTCGTGTCCAGCCTTCCATCCATCAGCATCCTCAAGTCCTCCTCAGCAGGGCTGCTCTTAATCTGTTCAGGCCTCATACTGGAAGTTGTTCCAACCAGTAACTGGTTACATAGAGATTCTACTTTCTTAAAGTAACAAACAACAGTAAAAGTGTGCCTGCCTCTACCTTTTTATCTGCTTCTACATTTTCCATCCTGAGAACCCAGAAACTTGAAACCATTATAGAAACAATTCATTAAAAAATCTGTGAAGCCTATCTACTTCTACAATAGGATTATTCATCACCACGTGGATTCCCCATCTGGCAGTGACCAAAATGCTGAGACCACCACCGTCTCGCTTGCAAATTGTTTCACAGTTTAACCAGTCATACTATTGAGAAGATATGCCTCCAGCTCAATCCAAATTGTCTGCAATCATATTGCTTCCTTTCCCTTGTTATCCTGAGTAGTTCCTCCCCACCCATGTGTTTAACCTCTCTGCAATATCTGAGGATGGCAATCAGATCCCTCTGAGTCACTGCTTAGCTAAGCTGTATGCATTTTGAGCTTCTTTCTTTTCCCATGTAAGCCTTTTCAGACATTTAACCATTTTTGTCCGCTTTCTCGTGAAATCCTCAACATTTACAGAGTTCATTAGAAAAATTACCACTAGCTGAGTATGGAATCACTGGCAAATCCTACAGAGATGGTCTCTTCAGCGGCCTGTTTGTAGCTGGAGCTATGCTATGAAGACAATGTTTTAGCTACATAAGGAAGTGAAGTCTCAGCCCCATTAAATACCAATGTCTACATTCTTACCAGCTGCAACATGGTCCAGTTTAACCACCCAAGGAATCACAATCAGTAAACAGGGAATAATGTGTCTTTTAGACACTTCAGTGGTCAAACAATAATTTTATTTAGATTGCTGGTCTCAGGAACTGTGTGTGATTAGATACACAAAGAGCCTTTTCTATTTTCAATTTATTTACATTTTGATTTGGAACAACACATTGAAAAATATAAATATTCTATGGAATAGAAAGATTATAGCATTTTGGCTTAGGACAACTAATGTAAACCAACATTTTTTGAAACTTCTATGAGCAGGGAACTGACTCTTGGCCAAAGAAGGAGCCCAGGTAGCCAGAGATCTTGTCAGTGCTTTTGACTGCTCCCTTCCCAATGAGGCTGGTAACTAAAAAGATGTCCATCCTTAGAGCTAAGGAGCCTGGAAGGTAAGACAGGTCGCTCCCTGCCTGCTTTCCATCAACAGTTTTGTCAGGTCCCCACAGAGAGTTGTTATTAAATCAAGTCAGTATTAACAGCCAGAAAATATCTGTCAGAATATATTTTTAACAGGTTGAACTTTAATTCTTCAGCTGTCCTTTACAGGCAATTTTTCATTTCTTTTTCCATTAAACTGTTTTCAGTTTGACATGCCAAAATAATAGTTTCTCAAAAAAAAACCACCAAAAAAACCAAACAAAAACAAAACCCCAAACCAAAACATGTAATAAAGCAAATATAAAATCACTTATTACCTTTTGCTCCTCCAGAACTAATTTTAAAGGAAGAGAGAATAGTGCTTAAGTGCCTAAACAAATTAGAGAGCTTATAGGGCAGTGTAACTCGGTCAGATTAAAATAGAACAGCAAAATGATAAAATGAAATGAAACCCTCAAAACCACAACAGAAGCAACCACCAACCAAACGAACAAAAAGAAACCCAAAACAAACCCACAAACAAGCAAAAAAACCCCAAATCCACAAACCAGCAAAGAATAAAACACATAAGACAACTGGTTTGTTATCTGTGATTGTTATTGAAGCTGAGTAAGGAGAAATAACACTGCCAAGACTCTGTCAGGTGAAGCAACTGCAGGGAACTGCAGTACTGCACATTCAGACCCTCTGGCCCCACTATCCTTGCAGGTAGGAGCACCAGGTGAAGCACTTGGAGAAGGTATTGGTACAAATTAGCACATCTAATTGGCCTACATTCCACAGCAGTTCTAGCTCTCATAAAAGGGGCAAATGTCTTTTGCATTTCTGCCTTGTTTTTGTTAAGGAACACTGGTGAAATTCTTGTTCCTAGTTTTGCTCAGAATTTGTGATGGATCTGGACTGAGAGTCCTGCTCATGACTGGCTGGGCCTAAGGGTAACCGATGTTGTAGGAGGACAAGAGGAAAAGGACAGAGTCCCAGTGTAATGGGGCCAACACTCACAAACAGAGGGATGAGAAAAATCTTCTATTTGTTTTCTTGGTCATGAGTGAACAGAATTAAAATTTTCTTTCTAGTGTTATGTAATGAACATAGCATTGATAAAATGTAGCTGCAACATTTTATGTGTGTCTAGATTTGTTTTCATGCTACTTTCCCTATGTAGCCTAAAATATCCTGGCTCCTTGTGCTGGTTATGACTGGGACAGAGGCTGCATCTGGGGTCATGGATAGGTCCACACCAGAACAGGTACATGTCAAAGCACCTGTGGCTTTGGTTACATTTGTGCCACAGCAGATGTAACTCCAAAGGGATTGTGGCCCAAGGATAAGGGCATGCTGAGGAAGGTACACCTTGAAGCACCCTGCTGCAGCATGGATTTATTAATTCGTGGCCTTTGAGTCATCAGTGCCTGTGCAGGAAGCCAGGGTGGAGCACCTCAAAACACCTGAGCTGCATGTTACAGAATTTGCAGCCTTACAAGTCTTACAAGGAGGTGCAAATGCAGCAGTGACCTGGCCTGAGCTGCTTTGGTGCCCAGTAACTCCACATAACACAACACCTCTCCATAACATATGGAGCCCAAACATATGGACTAAATTAACTCAATGGGAATTTTGTGGATATTAGTGGACATTTTGCAGGTGGCCCATAGACTGAGACAGTGTTGTCTCCATATTATATCAAAGGATGGGAAAGAAAGTGATGGTTGATGAGGATGTGTGGGACCTGAACGTCATGTAAATGGAACAGAATAAGGGGTGGAGAATGTGCTGGTTTTGTCTGGGGTAGAGCTTTTTGTTTCCTAGTAGCATATATAGAGTAATGTTTTGGATTTTGCTAGAAACAATGCTGATGATGCAGGGATGTTTTAGCTATGGCTGATCAGTGTCTTACACAGAGTCAAGGCCTTTTCTTCTTACAGTGCCCTGCCACTGAGCATGTTGGAGGTGCACATGGAGCTGGAGGGGACACAGCTGGGACAGCTTACACAACTGACCAAAGAGATATCCCAGACCATGTGATGTCACATTCAGAAATAAAAGCTGGGAAAAGAAGAGGAGGAGATATTCACAATTAGAAGAAATTGAACCCTGCTTTCTTAGAGACAGCTGAATGCCTGTCTGCTGAGGGAAAAGCAATGAATTCCTTGTTTTGCTTGACTTGTGTGCACAAATTTTGCTTTACCTATTAAGCAGTCTTTATTTCAACCCATAAGTTTTGTACTATTTCTCTTCCAATTCTCTCCTCCATCCCACTGGGTGAAAGAGCGTGAGTGGCTGGGTGGTGCTTAGTTGCCAGCTGGAGTTAAACCATGACAGTTCCACCCACTTCCATCACTCTGATTTAGAAACCTCTTAATTAGTGAGAGTAGCAGGAAAGGCTTTGGAGTGCACTCAAAGGAGAGGACAGGTGCTGCTGGCAAAAGGCAAAAGTGGAAGATGTAGCTATGGAGATATGATTGCATCAGGAGGTGTGGAGTCATTTCAGCGAAAGTGATGGTAGGATGGACAAATGGAAAGGGAAGATCAGAGGAAGTCCAAAGTTATGGGTGTCTGTGAGCCTTTGTGGAGGCTGTAGCCTAAGAAACCCTCCATCAGAGCCTTTTCCAAACCATGTTGTGTTGTTACTGGATGATTTTGTGTGTTTTATAATGCTTCAGTCAAGTGGCGTCCTAATTGGCAAACAATTGAAAATTGATATTGACACTGCTGTCAAAAGCACCAGTAAATTATCTAGCCTAAATATTCATAAAGCCCTTTGTGTAAGGAGCAGAAGTTTGAGGCTATAGAAGAGTTGGGTCTTGGTATCATCTACAGGTGGGAACAGAAAGGGGATTACTCTGCCCAGCAACTAGGCATGGCACATAAAAAATTCAAACAGGTCAACACAGAAATATGTGTTTATATAATACTTTCAAAGAACCATTTCCTGGGTTGGCAGGACTTTCTGTGGGTGTGAATTGTCTCTCAGAAATGGTCTTCGGTGTGCTGCAGGCATCACCCACATGAAAGGGGTCTGCTTATGTGGAACAGGCTGTGAAGAAAGTCAGGAAACAGAGGTCCTGCCCTTGGGTGTTGCTGGTACAGTGAAAGTGGTAGGTCCTTCTGGAGTATGTGTATTCTAGAATCACTCCTTCAAAGGCTGGAAGCTCTGCCAAATCTAGGACTGTGATCACTTTGGGATTACCCTGGTAGAAACTGAGGTTACTGTTGGCCTCAGGCTATTCAATTAAGTATTAACTGGCTGGTCTTGGGCATTGAGTGGCAGTCAGGGAGCCTGACCCTTCCATTATTCCAGTTTCAAGTCCACAGACCATATATCTATTTCTGAGTTCCTAAAGTTCAGTTTGATTCCTATGTTGATGCAAAGTATGAAAAGTCATCTGGAGAGAAAGAAGACAGAGGCTAAAAATGTGGAAAGTACAAAAGTTCATGCAAAATTCCTGAAGTCTGTCAGGTTTTAGGTTTAGGCAGGTTTTAAACGTTGCTGTTTATTTTACTCTTCTCCCCACCACATGTGACTTTTCTTTTTTTTTCCTATCCTATAAATATATAGGCTTGCTTAGACATTTTTCATCTTGTTTGCTTACCTGGGGCTGCAATAATGGGGATCCAGCTGTGCATGGACCTCAGTATGACACTCTCATTCGAATGATTTTTAATTCTAATATCTGTGAATTTGTTGTCCTCAGGGCACCAATGCCATTTCCTAAGAATGGATACTTACCGCTCACAAACTCTGGACAAGTTGAAACTGTTGAATCCTGCTGCTATAAAGTCCCCTAACTGCTACTGCATAAACACATCTCTCTCAATCAGCTGAGATTGGATTCAGATTAACAGATAATTCCATTTATAAAAACATGTTAAGGAAATCCTAATTTCAGAAGCTGATGTATATTGCTCCTGAACTTTCCTGCTTTTTTCTTTTATGAATAAACTTGAAGAACCTAATGAACATAGGGAAAATTGGAAATTAATTTTAATCCGTATGTTTTTGAGATAACCAATATAAAACTGTATGATTTTGTTTGTGTCCATTAGCAAAAATGTCTTCCTTTTCCTATCCTTTCAGAATTTCATAGTTACTGAAGTATGTCTGTACACTCTGAATAATCTAAGTCTTTTTTTCTACATGTTCATAAAGATATACAAGAAATATCAGCAGCTGTGTATGCAGATAGCTGAGTGAAGCTGACATTTAAAGTACTGCAAATTACATAACAGCTACTAATATAAAAAAAATTATAACTACGATGAATGAAGAGCAGTGAATTAACATTTAGAAATTCAACAAAGCTGAGGTTTCTATGTGAATGAGTATGAAAGGTGAGCGAGATATTTTTAAAAGCTTTTATTGTACGTCAGCAGAGTGTGTGTCAGAAAGAAATTATTTTGAGAATAAGCATTCTCAAAATATCACAGTTAATATCACAGTTGCAGTAATTAGCTTTTAGGTATGTAGGAAGGATTGAAGTGGTTTTTTGTTTTGGTTTGGTTTTGGGTTTTTTTTTCTTAATGGGAAAGTTTTCAGAGCTTCCTTTCTGCTGCTTCTAGAAACATACCCTGAACACAAAAGCTGGGAAGATCATGGATCATTTGAATAATTTTACAAACTACCCAGTTTCTTGAAGTCCTTTAATGAAAAAACAAGGCTATGATGTGCTGCATAATTGTGAGTTTTTGTGAGGTAACCATGGGTGGTTGTGGTAGAGAAGCACATATGTTGTGGTTATGGAATACATATTCTCTACTACTACAAAGGGCAGAGTCAAGAACTACTTCTGAAGGTAGAAATGAAGGCGTATAGAAATACAAGCTACTATAAAATAAAATTAATATAAAATAAAGTTTAACATAGGAGACTAAATTAGCAAAGTTATATCTATTGTGCTGGTTGTGATGGCTTCAAGCTTTGTCCTGGAGGGCCTGGCCATTGGCAGAAGTATTTTGGTTAAGCAAAGGAAGTCTGCAGCCTGAGGAATCAGCTCACATGGGGATAAGCCCACTCAGCCTTTGGTTTCTGGCTTCAATCCCAAAGCAATGCTTACACCAGCTCATGGTTGTCTAGGGGCAACCATGAAGTAGAGCGAGTTCCATGCTGTGATGTACAAATCACTACAGCTGAGGTGAACCAGAGTGAGTGGGCAGATGTTTATGTAATGCTGTGTCAGGTGCAAATCATAACTGGAGAAGCACACAGTCTTTGCTTACATATTATAAATGCAGTAGAAATAACCCCGTCTCTATAGATGTACAGACGTCTTCCAGCTGACGACTTTGAAATGATTATTCTAGTTATCATTCACAGATCCTCTTGACCTTTATTGGAAGTAGTGGATATAGGTCAGGGTTATCTCCTCATTGGTACGTTCCTGTAAAAAACCCAATTCTCTCCTTTTCTTTAACTTAGTATGTAATGTAGTGCTTGTTAGCAGAAGAGATGTCTCATTATTGGGCTGACTTGTATCTGAGGGTCTTGTATTTCTCATGTGGTAAAATAAGTTGGAAAAGAAAGGGTGTACAAACTGTGTGATATATAGTGCAATTTAATTGACTAAGCCATGTTTAATATCTCTTACATGAGATACAAAAGCATCAGTCTGAAATATCAGAAGCATTGCCATCCACATAGAGCTTCTCTCTTCTCCACTCTACTGCAATGATAACAAAGACTCAATAATGCTGAGGGAGGCCTCCAGGGCAACGGACAGGAAAGCTCCAAATATTACTATGCAATGGAAAAAATTAAATTCTATCTCCAAAGAAAAAAAAACCCGGGAAAAGCAAAGTGACTAATAAAAATTATGTCCTACTCACCAACCAAGAATAGGCAATAGAAACATGTCCTCACTTGTGGTCCTATAGAGATAATGAGAGAACCGGTGTGCATATACACTCCTTGGTACATAAGATGAGCTTATGGCTGGGGGAAATGGATAGGTTGGTATAATTTTGGTACTCGTTTGCTAAAGGAGAGAGAGGGTAAACTGGAACACTGAGGAGATACCAATGGGAAAAGTTCTCTGGTCTTTGTGTGGTTTTGGGTGCATGATTGTAAAAGTGAGATTTGAAGCAGTTGTGTCCAGATCCCAGTCCATCAGGCTAGTGGGTGTCCAAGAACGGACACACTTCAAGGGTGATGACAAAAGAAATTTAAGAGGAAAGACGTCCAGAACCTAAATTTTTATCACCCTTCAAAGCCTAGTGATACTAAGTGTTGTCAGTCAGTGATTCACTTAACCTCAGTGGAAAATATGACCTGTTATATGTTAATATTGATGATTAACATAATCTTCCATCAAGTCAGAGGGGATGTGCTAGACAGTTTTTTTTTTCATATTGAGAACTCTGATTCCATGAAAAAAGTCCATAGCAAATATTCTCTTAGTTCAACTATTATCTTTGGCTGAACAATGACTCACTTGCACTAAACTGGAATCCAACAGCAGCAAGATAGCAATTCTCTTTCAAATTAAAAACAGGGTTTTGGCAGGTTCACTGCAGCTTCTTTCTTCTATTACAGGCAAAAAATGTCACAAATGGCAGCAAATGTGGCATTATCCTGTGCTGCCATTACCTAATTTACATATTTAATGTAACATTTCTGAATCAGACTGAATGTCTCTTACTACTAGTTTATTGTTCCTGCAGTGGTTTTCCATACCCTTCTTCAGATCCTTAGGGCTGTCTGTGATGTGACAATGTGTTTGGAAATGTGACTTCTCTATGGTAGGTAAAGAGTCCTTTGCAAATTCATGTGGATGAGTTCATCCTGGAACACAATATTCTGTCCTAGTGCAGCAATGGCCTTTCACAGCAGGAGGAGCAGCAGAAGGGAAATAACAACTGCTCTGGTCTGGTCAGAGGGATGTGTAGGAGCAAGACCCTGTACTCTGCTTTTGGGGTGTGTGACATACCTCCTTCAGATATTCTTCAGAAAGGGCCCCCTATATCAGAGGAATGACCCAAATGCTTAAATGTTACCTATGATACATGAATTGTTCTGAGAAGATCCTGTAGTAGCCCTTGTGGGGCGGTAACAGCAATATTTAGAGGATATGTGTTTCCACTTTCCTACCTTTCTATCAAACAACAGTTTCTCAGCATTTGGTATTTAGAGAAGTAATATGATAGAAGAGAATTTCTTTTCTTATTGTCTTTCAAGCCTTTTATTCATATATATATATGAATACATATATAAAGAAAAAATATATATTTTTTCATATATATTTTTATATATTTATTCAGATATGTATTCAATTTCTTCCATGTTCTTAAATGTCAGGTGCACACAACATGTACACAGTTTTGGTTTTTGGGGTTTTTTTAAGAATTGACAGATTTAATTACTTCCCCTTCGTTAACCAAACCAAACCAAACCAAACCAAACCATTCTTACCTTACCAATTTCCCCTAAAATTCAGCTATCCATTGTAGCAGTGGCAGCAACCGCAAAAGAATGACTCTTGTTATAATCTGGTTATAATCTGGATGTAACTGAGAAAGAACTCAGTTCCATTTACTTCAGGAATGTTCAACTACATTTCAAAATCTTCTTGTGAGGGAAATTTAAGGAGAGCAACATCACAATGAATATTCTGTCTGAGGGAAATAGTCTTTTGAGGTAGTTGCAATGTTTGTTAACAATGGCTGTGCCTAAAATGGGTGCTTATTTAAGAAATGAGCTGGAAAGCAGATCTATATCAGTAAGACCTGATCCTTTCTCTGTTCTTGAAAACCATACTGGTAACTGGTAAGAAACCATCTAAACTTTTGAGGAACCCTGCCAAACCTCCCCGCCCCCCCCCAAGATAAAAATTTCCTTTTCATCCATTGTTCTCATTGAATAATCCATGAGAGAGTAGATCAGGTTGATCAAGTGACTGTTTAATATGCAGAATGGGAAAAATTGCTGGCTTATACAATCAAAGAAACACCTTAAATTATCAGTATGCGAAATCTAAACTATTGCAAGCATCCAGTATCTTGTGAAAAGGAACTTGTGTATGCTTAGATGATAATGAAGAAAAAACTTATCAGTAAACAACAGCCTGTGAGAGAAGCTACACCACAGGCTCAGTGAGGAACTGGAATTATTCAAGGGTACTGACTCCAGTTATTCTGCAGGGGTACAGAAGAAAATAGCTGCCAATCGAGATCTATAAAGAAAATATGGATCTGTGGAGGGTTCTTTGAGACTGTGGTTATACTCTTTCATGGAAATGGGTTACTACTCAAGTTATGACAAGAGAGATCCTCTAGAAAGACATTTTCTCTAAGACATGGTAAAAACAAATTTGCAGCCTTCCTTGATTCTTATCATAAATTGAATACCAAGAATAGAGATTTAACCTGACATGTTTTGCAAGTGACTGTACTTATAGGTCAGTGATTTAAAGACTTAAAAAGCTAAGTCCCAAATGCTCAAAGATGTGGAGTTAGATGCCTAAGTACCCTTGAGGATGTTGATTCTATTGTTCAACTAAGTTACACAAGCTCATATAAGCTTAGTTAAAATGCATATACAACATGCATGTTCTTTGTAGTATTTTTAACTAAAAGAACATCTCAAATGAAAGCCCTTCAGAGTGCACATTTCAAGATTAATTTAATCTTTCAACTTCAATCTATAAGGCTTTGGGGATAAAAAAGTGGTCATATTAGTATTCCTTAACTAAGAGTTGTAATTTCATTCTTGTATTGTTGTTCTGTTGCTGGCTTTTTATCTACTTACCAAAGAAAATAGCAGAAGACTGGATGAATTTAAAGCCTGAAAGTGGTCAGCCTCCTTAGAGAGAATGTCATAAAGCTATGGAATTTAGAAATTTAGGGATTATTAGGGATATAAACAATATTATTTGAGAAGATCATACCAGTTACTGGCCTGGATTCACTACAGCCATCAAAATTTCTTCTATGAATTGAAGATTATGTTTCAATGACTTATATACATTTAGGCAGTTTCCATGCTCTTCCACAGATGGCTCCCTGTGGTTTGTTTGGATGAGAAAGCAATAGACATCACTCACAGGAACATTTGTGATGTTCTAATGTTTGCCTTGTTGAATCTGCACAGGACAGACTCTGCATTGACAGGTTGAACTATGTTTTCCATGTGACTGTAATTCCAGTTCCCAATGTTGATGAGTTTTAATGTCACATTGGAAGGCACAAAGAGATGGCAAGCATTTCCAGTTTTATGTTTCCTTTCTGTGAACTGTGATCGCAGTTTGTGATAAAAGAAGCTACTAAAGGCAGCCAAAGAGGTTTAAGGAAGCCAGTCTGTGGATGATTGCTACTGCTCAGCATATTTTCTCTCAGCTGCTAGCTGAAGTGCTGCTCATTAGCCCCCAGCAAAGCCCAAGGAAGCCTGCAGGTTTCAGAGGCAGGCAGTCGCCACAGCCCCTGGAGCACCACGCTGCTTCTCCCCAGGGACACCTTCCATTACACCAGGCTCTTCAAAGTCCCATCCAGCCTGGCCTTGAACATTCCCGGGGATGGGGCATCCACAGCTTCTCTGGACAATCTCTTCCAGTGCCTCACCACCCTCACATCAAAGCATGTCTGAACCTACCCTCCTGCAGTTTGAAGCCATTCCCCCTCACCCTACCACTGCATGCCCTTATTAAGAGGCCCCCTTTAAGTACTGTAAGTCTGCTATGAGATGTCCCTAGAGCCTATTCTTCTCCAGAATGAATAATCCTGAGTCCTTAGAGTTATTTGTTTTTAATAAACTAACTAGAGTAATTCCAGCACCTGAAGAAATTCAGCCCTTGACTTAAATCAATAATTTAAGAATACCTGCAATATGACATAAAATGAATTATGCTGATTTACTCAAATGTTGGAATTTGGAAGCATGGATCTAGCTTCCAATTATCCAAATACCCTAGTCTATTAATTGTAAATTTAAATTTCATATTTTTATGTGTCATACACCATATTTCATTGCTTCCATGCTGTGGTATTGCAAACTGTTTCTATATTTGATAATATTTTGAGGCAGCAATTTCAAAATCACCCTCAAGTCAGTTTTATGAAATCACTATTGCATGTTTCTTCAGTGAGTAGAAACACCTCCATAACTTTATCCAGACTTCAGGAATGTGTATGAGGAGTAAAACAAAAATCTATGCATGCTCTGGTTGTTGATGTTATTTGTGGAGCTCCAGATATTCAGAAAACTTTCTAACTTTGTAAAATCCTGTCCCCAGAAGCTTATTACCTTTAGAGAAAAAGCATGTTAATGTTGCAATTTTTTCTGTTTTATGAGGGGTGTAAAACCTTTGTAAATTATTGTTGCACTGCACACCAATTTTTCCGTGTTGCTCTACAACATTGTCCCATTCATGTCCCAGTCAATATTTTAAAAGCAGTGCACAATTAACAGAAAACCTGGCAAGTGTTAGCTCATGAGAAGGATAATAAGTTCCACTTTTTCTTTTCAGTTAGGCAGATAATTAACTGAGTTTGGTACAAGTGGAAGATTAATAAAGAAAAAAGGGAAAAATGTGCTTCAAAAAAGATTGATAAAATTTTTAGGTAGGGGATTTGGGTTTGATTGATGGAAGAGCTGCAAAATAGGTCACCACATCAAGGGCAGATTTCAGCTTTTCATATGAGTGATGAGCACCTGTGTTTCTTAACGAAATAATCTAAAAATTGAAAATCCTCTCAGAACAGAAGAAATAGCTTACAAAGTTATTTCTGGTCCACTCCAGGCAACAGAATAATATTGAGCTTAGAAATAGTTGCATGATAACAAGAGGCATCTAAGTCTACAGATTTATGTATTTGCCTTCCGTTTTCATACAGTCAGACAAAAATGGGGACTGTATAAGCTGTATAGAACTAGTTTTTAATATTGATGGAAAAACATTTTTGTGACCTCTTAAATATTTAAAGAAGAAAAATTGCGAGGCATAAAATATTAGTCTAACTTATTTTATAGGAAAAGAGAAAAATATGTTAAAATTCAGAGAAAACTGTAATGTTAGAATGAGGATTATACTACTTAGTTCAAGGGGAGTGCAAACAGAGCCACCCAATGCCATTGCACATCTTGTCATCCCCAGGACATCTACACAGCTTTGGAAATATTTTGCAGGACTTACAGTAGGACTCCACAGTCCTGAGGGTGTAGTTGGAAGCTGAAAGACAGAGCTGGTAATGTCAAATGTACTTGTAGAGAGCCCTGCTGAGATGGCTTTGATGCCTAAGAGTTAGATGTCTCAGTCTGACATTGTCAATCTCAGGGTCCCTTCAGGGTCAGTATGGAGAAACTGGGATATCCTGAG
This sequence comes from Thryothorus ludovicianus, assembly GCA_013397245.1. Lineage (NCBI taxonomy): Eukaryota > Metazoa > Chordata > Aves > Passeriformes > Certhiidae > Thryothorus > Thryothorus ludovicianus. The sequence goes on along the minus strand of VZTB01015529.1, from coordinate 165,821 downwards.
CTCAGATTTCCTAAGGTAGATCAGTTATGTTTCCATCTGAAGCTGCCTGTTTGATGATAAGGACAATCCTAGAGTCACTAACTCAGACAGTTAGACATGTGGAGCTCAATTAATTTCCCTGCCCTGAATCAGTGATGTGAAGTGTCCCAGGGGCCCAACTGCTACCCTAGAAGGGTCCCTCCCTTGGCCCAGCCAGCCAGCCCCAGGGAGTGCCCTTGGCCCTATGACAACTTTAAAATTTTAATTTAAATGAAATTTATCCTGGCCCTAAGATAGTCTTGTAACAAAGAAAAGTATTTTATAGCCCTAATTCCCCACCCCCAACATAGTTTATGTCCCTGCTCAAAAGAGACAGGATCCAGAATGAAAGATATTGCAATGACTTTTTGAAATGGTGTAAAGAGAGCGAGAACTTGTTGATGACCAAATAGCCCTGGACATCAAAATGGGAAGTGTTTGGGTGTGCCACTCTGGGAGAAAAGAAATGCTGAGAAAGATGTTAGCAGGGAAGAAGTAAGGCTAGTGAAGAAAGTGTTGTGGCCAATATGACACAGCTTATCTTGTCTGAATCTGTATTGTCAGCAACGCTGAGGTTCTGGAGGCTGCACAGTTCAGCTGAGTTTTTATGCAGTGTGAGCCATGTAAAACTGTCACCTTGGTTTGACTAACTTCCTAACTGGAAGGTAAATAATGAACTGCAAATATTTCCTACCATACAGTTAGATGTGTCTCCTTTTGACTGCTTCCTGAGCCTTTTGAAAGTGAAGGCAGCATGGAGAAAATGGGTCAAAATGCCAAATGAACTGGGATGGCAGGATGCATTTAGCTTATTGGCCATTCTTTGGCCATCTCTGATCTAATCTACATTTACAGAGTTATCATAGCTGTTTTAGTTTCCTTGTTGAAAATCCTCCAATTCTCATCCTTTATTTAGGAGAAATTTGTAGGATTTATTCTAAATAAATGCTCATTCATTCCAGATCTCTTGCTTAGGAAGGGAGTATATGGAATTGTATGGGAGCACTTCCTGCTTAATGCCTCAATACCGGAAGAAAATTAAGTAGAATAAATCTCCAAAAATAAATTTCAGATCAGGTGATTTCTAATGTTTTAGTTTTTTATGGTCTTTCTCTCTTCTGCAGAATCTTAGATCTAGCTTCAGCAGAATACACACACTCTCCTTTTGGGGACTAGCTGTGGTTTCACTATCTGTTTTGGCTTATTACCTTGACAGTCTCAGCTATGGGATGCAACCTGTGAGCTTTCTCTAGGGAACCATGGCCAGGAACCAGTAATTTACCAGAGCCCTGCTATCAAAACAACATGTTCCACATTCTTTGTCCCAATGGCACAAAGTATTCACACCAAAGGAGAAAACCAAGCTATTCAAACAGACTGTGAGTCTTGGGTCAGATTTTTAGTTTTAACTTGTCCTGGTGGGGAGAAAGAAATTGTGGAAAGCATAGCTGGCTCAGTATAACACTGGACTGAGTTCCATCCAACAGTACTCAGCAGACAAGAAGAGCTCTTGCAGGTAAATATTTTTGCTCCTACACACATACCACACCCCTGAGGCACAACACACTGTCGCTCTGTGGGAATGCTACATGGCATGTCTGGCTGGCTTGTCGAAGCTGGGAATGGATGAAACATAATTAGAGCAGATGGTGTCTCTGGAAACTGCCAGCGTGTAAGAAATCTGTAATGGCCACACTAAGATTTTTCAAAATCCTCTGGTTTAATCTGAATTGGGTGGATTTTCACGGGATTAAAAAAGTGCACATTCCTGACACCATGTCATCTTGTCAAATCTCACTTCAATCTACAGACAACCTTGGTATTTTCAGTAAAGAGTCATGAATTTTGAAAACCTAACTTAGGCCTAACATATTTTGTTTAGCTACAGCAAGGATTCCATCCTTTTAATGGAAACCTTTCCAAAATGAAGACTGAGGCAGGACCTGGTATAAAACTTAAGAGTCTGAACAGTTAAAGTGTGACAGGCTTACAGTATCAAGAACAACAGGTGAAAAAAAAATATTCAACTATGGGATTCACTATCAGCAGCGTTTGTAAAAGTATTTCATAACTTTTTAAAAAATGTATAGTGATATATTTTTTAATTAGAAAAATGGACATATTTCAGAATCTGGGAAAACATTTAAGACCTTAAAAAATAATTGTTGAATTTTTGTGTGAATTAGCAAAATACAGATAAGTATATTACTGATGAATTCCCTTCTTCAGCAAATTATACTCATTAGGAGGAGTAAGACCTGAAATTCCCAGTAGTCACTTCTCATTCAAACTTCCAATATTCTTGCACACAAAACTTTATGAGGTTAAATAATAGAAATAATGTTCTTATTATTAAAAAAGTCACTTTCATCTCATCTGTGGAGTTTTTGATTGTTCTCTGCATAGGCTGTTATAAGGTTAACCTTGGGTAAACCTTTGAGATTTAAAATAAATTATATTCAAAAGTTATCAGGAATGATTTCTATAGATATCAACTCAAGAAAATTAATTATTTGATTTAATCAGGAATCAATATGTCTACCTACACCACCTGCAGAGCATGAACTGTCTTTGTCTCTTATCTCTTCAAGGTTTTCCTTTCATTGGCTGCTGATTACATGACCTTTGGCAATAAAGTATTTAATAGTATTATTTCCATCTGTCCACCTGGATCAGATTTATAGTGACATGTTGGAGTTTGGACTTTTTTGGCCACAATTTAAATAATGACCTAATTTTTTCATACAGTGCACACTAAATTTTTATCTGTTTGGAAATATCAAATATAATTTAAATAATTAATCTTTATTGCTTCTACTAAAAATCAACATAATGTCAACATAAACAATTTGATAGAATTTTTACTTTCTTATCTAAAGGGCTGTAAATACAGAATAGGGATTATCTTATACCTTCTTTTCTGTAAATTTGTTTTTTTCAGAAAAGAACCAAAGCTCCTGAGTAATTCTGGAACACTACAGATTCAGAGCTGCAATGAACCTCAAAAGATATCTCCCACCTCTTTTCCCCAAGGACAGTTCATTTATCTCTGAATTAGTGGCAGGCAGATGGCTGTGCAACACTTTATTAAAAATACTTGTGATGGAGATTTCACAGGCTCTGCAAGCCATAATTCCAGCATTTCACCATTTCAAAACTGGAAAGTTTTTCCTTGTAACTTGTCTAAATGCATTGACAGGTGTAAATTGATAAACACAGACAGCCTTTTTTTGTTAGGGTGGGTACATTTTCATAGTATTTTCATTAATATCTTAGATAGAACACAGTTCTGATAGTAGCAAAAAGGGGTTTCAAGGGAGACTTTCTCTTAACATCTTCTTCAAGGAAAATGATCTTTTCTTAGTAGACTTGAAATTTGTAACTTTTCATCTATGAAAATGTTTGCATAGTGTTACTATGATAAAAATTGAAGGAAATAATGCCCATGCTTGTCAGATAACTACATGTAGTAGGTGAAGTAACAATTCTGAGTTTTGTGATCCAGGGCATGTATTAACTGTGTCCTGGTCATGTACTGGTCTTCTCTTTACTGTCCTGTAACTGGTGTCCTGCAGAAAGCACTCATCTCAGTCAAGGTAAGGTCTGAGAGACTTGTGTAGCTAATCTGATCATATTACAAAACATACTTTTTCCAAGTACTGAGGTGAGAAATTTTACTTGCAGCACTGTAATTATAATTGTTGGGTTTTTTTCACTACTTATTAATATAAAATATGGCTACTCAGTCAAAGCATTGTCTCTATACACACAGTTGCCATTTTCAGCATTTTTGCCATTAAACACCTGCTGAATTTTCATGACAGTGGGATTGCTCATGTGCTTGGAAAACTTTTCTGGACCAATCATTTTCTCACCAACAATTTGCAATTTGTATCTGTCAAACCATGATTTGACCCCAGCCAGAAACTAGGAGCAGTGAGCCACTTGCTCACATCCCATTGGTGGAATGGGTGAGAGAATTAGAAGAGTAAAAGTGAAAAAACCTTTGGGTTGAGATATATTGACAGTTTGATAGATAGAACAAAATTCACACGCAGAAGCAAAGAATTTGTTTGCCGTTTCCCAAGGGCAGCCATCTCCAGGAAAGCAGAGCTCCATCAAGCATAGCAGTGATTTGGGGAGGCAAACACCACCACTCTGAATGTCCCCCTCTTCCTTCTTGCTCCAGCTCTTACTGCTGAGCATGGTGCCATGTCCCCTTGTCAGCTGTCCTAATTGTGTCCCCCCCAAGTATCCCCACGCGTACCCTCATCCTCCTCGCTGGTGGGGTGGTGTGAGAAGCAGAAAAGACTCTGATTCCAAGAACCACTTAAAAATAATGAAAACATGCCTGGATTATCAACTCTGTTTTCACCACAAATCCAAAACTTCGCCCTGTACTGGCTACTGTGAGGAAAATTAATTCTGTGTTGACCAAAACCAGCACAGTGACTTACTGGCTTCTTAGCTTATAAGGTTTCTTGGCAAAGTTAATTTAAGGGAAATATGTATTGGTCAAAGAGCAAAGCTCATATATTCCAAGCAGGATGTCCTTTAATCTGTTTTCTGACATGTACTTGAAACATTCCAAGTAGGCCTACTTTATTTTTCTTAAACCTAAGTAGTGCTGCTGAAAACCTATTATTCCATCCTGAAATAAAGTGTTTTATATTCAGATGGAGAGGGGTAGGATACACAACATTATTTTCCAGCTTCCTTCTTCAAATACTCTGGTGTTTTTCACCTTGATCCTCTCTGAGAAATGGAGTTCTGACACAAAACAGTATTAGCTTTTGAGGATAATCATGGTGCTTCTATCAATGCCTATATCCACCAAGGCACACTTTCCTGGATTCTCTGGAAGTTATTAAGGGAAGAATTTCAGGAGCAATAAGAGAGGTTTTTTTCTGTCAAAGACTAGTGATATTATTAAAAACCAGAGATGTTGCCATACAAGGCCATGCTGTTGCTGCAAGGTGCAATTATTCTGGTGTCAGTCATACATGCTTCAAAGGAAAACATACAAGTTTTGTCATAAACAGAGGTAGTAAATCCTGCTTTGTCCTGATCTAGAAGAATTAAAAGTTTGGTTTAAAAGCTCCATCATGAAGGCTAGTATTTCTTCCAGAAATGCATTTGTATGAGCTATTAAAACTGTTTGTTAGCAATATAAAATGTTCAAGCTTCTATTAAATTCAATTAAATTCCTGTATAGAGCAACTGCCATCAGGTACAGGTTTCATAGATTATGCTTTTACTGTGGGTAAAAGTATTTTCTCATACCAGTTTTGATTATGTCACAGTGGAAAGTGGTTTCCAAGTACAGGAAAAAATGATGCTGTAAAGAGCCCACATCCTCAGCTAATGAAAGAGATGATAAACAAGACACTGCAAATTTCTGTTGTCTGAGCAAAAGTGAATCACTTTGAAAAGGTTGCAGTTATGTAGAGAAGTGGAGGACGAGAACAGGCCAATACATTGACTCAGAAAATGCAAAATTAATCATTATATGGAAAAAACAGTGGAAATATGAAAGGTGAAATTGCAGAAGTTAAATCTTGCTTTCTTCTTCTTGAAACAATTAAAAGAAGCCCTTGAGTGCATGGTCAGGAGAACTGAGAAGAGAATTACTGTGGCTGACCAGCATGCCTGTTTTATATTTCCTCAGAATTTGTTATTATGTCCTTAAAACTGTAGTTGACAGGAGGTTATTTGACAACAGGATTTAATGCTATACTAGAGGTTTGGAAACCAGAGCATGATCATCTGTAACCTGCAAACAGTGGAGGTCCTGCAGATTGACAGCAATGCAGTTAAATATCAGAATCTAGCTTGGTTCACCTGGTTCTCTGCATGAGCAATGTTGCTTAAAAAATGTAACACAGTGATGGTTTGTAAGGAATGCAATAGTTGGCTTTCTTCTCCTTGATGCTTGAAAAAGAATGATGACTTAAGAGACAAAAGCAAAATAAGTAACTGCAAATCACCAGTATAAGTGTATTCAAGAGTACATGTTGTGTTCTTCTCGCATCTGAGGGAGAAACCAGAAATAATTGTTTCAAGTGAAGTGTGGGAGTATGAATTATCCAACACTTCACAGCAGTTACTTGAGCTTTCTCTTAATAACAGTTAACAAAGTTTCCATCAATGAGGCTTTTTGTGTGGAATCAGCATTGACAGTATCATATAAAGGGTTGAAGAATGTGTTCTAAGAGATTGGATTTCTGAAAACTAATGTGATATTAGATATTTTTCACCTACTTTTACATTACAGATTATGTATGTGAGTGAAGTCAAAGGGACTTCACATGTCAAAGAGATCCATGACCACAAATCTTAGGGAAAGATCAAGTGAAAATAGCAAAAACCAGGAAAATTATGTAAGTATTTTTGTATTTTCTGAGCTTTCTTTAACATACCAGATCTCATAGCTGACCCTGCTTTGAAAAAAATGTCCATTAAAGAAATGGTTGGATTAAAGACCTCATGAGACCCTTTCTAACTTGAATGACCTAAGAACAGATGAGCTCAAAATGTTCAAAAATTTTTCTTTTCATATGTGCTACTTTACATCAGACAGAAATGTCTCATATTACTTTAAAATGCCATTTTTTCAATAAGATGCACGTGGAAAATTTTAATATCATACTCACTGTTTATTTTTTTAACCAATTGCAAATATTTGTAATCACATACAAAAGTTGTGGATTATGATGAAGAGCAGCTGGTTGAGACGTTGCTTCCATATAACACTATTACATATTCAACTAATATGCTTAGAATGCCATCTACTTATGTCATTACATCTTTTAATTAATATTTCTATTTATAGAGAGATCACAGATAATATATGACTGTTTGAGTCTCCATGAATGGCTCTCTGGGATGATGTAACCCAGTGGTAAATGAGAACACAGACAGCCAGACATTGTGCTGACCTTTATTCAGCTTTTCTGGCATTCTGGCTAGCTCTGTAAAATTTCTGTGGACTACTACTTCTATCAGGTACTACTTCTGTGAAATATCTTGGTGAGTACCACTTGCCACTCGAACACAGCACCTTGGAGAGTATTCTGAATAATGTATTGTACTACATTTTAAACTCAAAATCCAAAATAATTCTCAGGCAAGTTGATTTCCATTTCCTAGCTTCTTAAAATGCCACAACTCTAAAAATTCTGAGAGCACTGATCTCTGAAATCTACAAGTATAATTTCACATCTTCTGCATTATTTAACTTTATTTATCTGTTATTCCCAAAAGAAAGCTAGTTCTGACTTCCATACTCACAAGCTGTGAGTGAAGTTATTGAAATTGTTTATTGAAAGTGTAGCTAATTTTGCTTTTGTGATATCTGTACCTGCAGTCATTGACCCTAACTGGAATTACAACTTGTTTCTCATAGTGAAGATTTTAGGTTTTTTTATTTTATGCCTTATTTCTAGTCTTTACAGTGACATATATATGAGCACTGCTTTTTGCCTCTGGGGAACTACCCTAATTGATGGTGACTGAGATTTTAATCTTTCAAAAGCTACAGGAGTTCAGTTATTTTAGTAGAGTAAACAACTGTTAAAAGAATTACTGAGAAATTAAAGCAACCACAGTAATGGATAATTTTAGTTTCCTAATTGCAGAAATTACTTCTTAATTATTTTTTACATTGTTTTTACAACTCCTTATAATAATATTCAAAAAAAACCTCCAAAATTAAGAAATAAGAAATATAATAAAATTCATAAAATGCTGTGGTTCACCCTCATGGCAGGTCTTTTTTGTGTGAGGAATCCTTATGGAATTAAATAATTTCTATGTGAAAGCTGTTCCAGCTTCATATTCACTAAAATGTCCTTTTGATTATTTCATTTCTTTTATGCAGTGTGGAAAAAATACAGAGGTAGATATGTTTTCTAATAAGAGTTTCTCTTCAAAGCAACTACTACTACAGGTCCACTGGATATATTCTGGGGGGGTGGATATAAGTCTGTACAAAGGGACTGAAAAGGAAATTAATAAATTTTATTGATTTGTCCTATTGCTCTGAGTAATGAAACTGCAACCTCAAAAGTTTCCAGTCCTTCTCAGCTACAATAAGTCAATCTCTGGCCTCCAGAGAAAAAGCTAGAGATGTTATTCTTGTGATTCTTGTGTGTGAATAGAAACCAGTTTTGAAGAAAAACACAAATAATATTTTGGGCTGTGAGTAAAGAAGAAAAAAATAATCTTTGTTGAGGAGCTGGTTTCATTGCTTTTCAATACTTTTAATTCTGTTTTCATTCTATTCAATATTCAAAAACAAGTTCTCAACTTTTTTAGGCATTTTCTATCACAATTTGTGTCCCATTATGGATGACAATTGGCACTAGTAAGACATTTTTAACTAGTACAGTGAGTCAGACAACTCCTACCATGTAAGTAATATCTCTTGAGCTGCATTTTAAACACAGTTTCAGTTCTTAAGGGGAAAAATTCTTGGAAGCAACCGTTGCCTTTCATCAGCTTTTAAAAAAAACACCACAAACCACGAAGACCCCAACACACACACACAGAGAAAACAGAGGGAGAAAGAAGGAAATCTTGTAGGAAGAAAAACCTGAAATAGAGCTGGGTCATGAAAAGAAACAGAGGAGCATTGGGTAATTCTTTCCCAGGGAGTGCCCTTGGGAAGCACCAATAATTCCTGAATTCTGTTCTGCATTTTTTTGACACAGCATTTTTGGAAAGCTGGTGACTCTACTTTACTCAGACTGCAGAATACTTTATGCCTGGGTGCTAAAGGGGTTTACCAGAATGGTGAAAATGCATCTTGAAATTCCCTTGGGGATAGGAAAGAAATGAGTCAGGCTTACAATTTTTGGTAAGTTTGCTACAGCAGCAGATTATTATATAATGGAAAACCATGGATACCTCACCATTTAAAAAAAATATTTGTTATACCCCTATATATTAATGATGTATTATCTAGGTCTATATTTAAAACAATATTTGGCTCTTTAAAAGAATGGTCTAGCCCTCTCTTGGAGGGATTCACAGCTCTGATTATTAAAGGGACAGGAGTACCTATGCCTTGAAGTGCAGGACTTGTCTGTAGCAACATATCCTGGCACTTTGTGATCATTTTGAATTAGAATTCTTCTGGTCCAGGGTACTGGACATTTGGGCTCTTATGCTGAGCTAACTTTCTCCTAATATATCATGTTCTGTGGGAAAATCTGTAAGGTAAGTTTCTTTCTTTTGACATTTTCCACACATTAGATACTCCAGCACCTGACCTAGAAAGCTTTTTGTTCTTTAGTGGATCTGAGGGAACTTGGAAGATTATCCACAGGGATATGGAACAGGAGGGGAATGGGAACAAAATTAATTATGGCTGTGCTCAGATCCTGTGCAGCACTGCAACGAGAGTTGAACTGGAATATACAGAACAGCTTCATCTGTCTCTATAACTGGTGTCCATTGAATTGTTTGAGATTGAACTTATATAAAATGAAATCCTATGATCTTCTATTTTGTATGCACTTTTATTCCTGTTCAAAAACTGAAACAACCAGGAGGCTGCCCTGGGATGAGAACCAATCAGTGTCTGCAACAATCTTGCTGAGAAAGGAAATGGTTCTGTAGCTATGACTCTAATTTTATCACATATCCAGCTGGGAAAGGATGAGGGACTCACCTGAATCCTTCTCAAAGAGAAGTACCTTTATAAGAAGAGAGAAAATAAAATGCAAGAAGAAAAAGCCAATAGTCATACATTTGCAAGGTTAGACATAACTGTTGGTTTCTCTACAGTTTCAGAACTGAGAATCACTTACGTCATCTGATATCCCTCTGGAAGGAACTCTGCATAGTCAGAAATACCATTTTTCAGATGCTGAGGTGTTGTTATATTTGCTGAGGNTTTTTTTTTTTGTCAGGGACAGCTTTGCCTGCATGTACCAAATGGGTGATGCTATGGGGAAGTGGATGTGTGACTTTGTTCACCTGCTTCTCAGGAAGCCCCAAAGCGAAGCAGATACTTTCAGTAGACTGCCATTTGTGTATCATTTGGCTTTAAAGTGAGAAGAGAGTTATTGCTGGACAAAACACTTCTGGCTGCTTAATTGGTGACTGATTTGCTGTCTGTCATTACTCACAGGATAACAGACCTTGGGACAGGGTAATGGGGTTGCTCTCCTCCTTGGCAAGATAAATGACTGAAGGATGAGCTAATATCTGTACTGCAACATTGATTTTTTTCTTGTTCCGTAACTGTCCAAAAGTAGGCACTGTCACATTGCTGGGAAGGCTTCTAGCCCCACCTACTGTCAGTCTTGCTGGATGTGCTGTGTAAGATCAAAATCAAACAAGACTGGGTCAAACTTTCCCTCGGGCTGAAGTCTCTTGTGTGACTCCTCAGGTTGATTCTATTTTCTTTCAAATTTCAGCCAAAAATATTTAAATGGGGTTGTTTAGTAATTTGGAATATTAAAAAAAAAAATAAAAAAAGGGGGGGGCGGGAGAGGGTTGGGTATCATAACTGAAGAAAAAGGCATTCTATATTCTTTCTGCTGTAGAACCAGGGGCTAAGATCTGGGAGAGCAGGATCTGCTTTGGAGATCTTTTGCTGCCGCTCCAGTTGAGCTAAAGCTAATATGAGAAACACAGTAACCTATGATATTAAAAAAAAATGTTTACTTTCTTGTTGCAATAGCATGTTGGAGATACATTAAACTGGTTACCCTGGGTCAGCTGATAATTTTCTGTTTGATCTTTGTCATTAGTGAGGTACCAAAACTGGGCTAACAATTTCCTCTGCCATCTCTTGAAAATCCCTCTATTGCTGGAAGAGGGAAGAGGAAGGGGAAGATAGGAGAGGAGAATGTGTTTATATTACGTCCTCTTACATAATCACAAACACAGTGGAGTAAATTTTAATCCTGGTATTTCCGCAGCTTTTAATAACTGATTTTCAAAGTTAATAATGTGCTTTCCATGTGGGGGTTTTTGTGTGATTTTTGTGCTGACAAAACCAGAACATCACAGGAGCTAAGAGTGTGCAAGGGCAACAGCAAAGCACCATAGACTTCATATTTTAACAAAGCCACAACAGTGACTGATGAAAAGGTGAGGAAATGCCTGTATAATGGTAGGAAAAGTGGAGTGTTCAGCTTTTGGGCATGATAGGTTTTCTGTCAAGGATAAATAAAAGAAAATTATTTACTTCCTATATTGTTTCTTTAGAAGTGAATTTTCTTTCAGTTGTGGGTTAATTTAAAAAATACCATGAAAATGTTGAAGAAAGAAGCTTCAACAGATAGTAATGACTGCTTAGTGCAGATGAATTATTAATAGACTGGCTTCAGGCAGCCACAAAGTAAATTTTGAAGATTTGAACAGGGAGGTAAACCATTGTTCTGGGCTCCTATTCAATCAGCTTGAAGGACTTCTTCACTGAAAGCAAACCTGCTCTCCAGGGGATACTGTGGCTTACTTACAGCTCCAACTCCATAATCTTCCATATCAATCCTCTCAACAGGAGCTTTGAAATGTCTGCCTCCTTGGAGAAGATTTAGCTATCTCTGAAGAATCACATGTCCTTAATGAAATCAGATGCACTTCCTACTCCAGACAGGATGAAAGTTCAAACCTTTACCAACTGACAGAGAATTTTCCTTCAGAAAGAAGACTACTGATAGGCACAGGGCTAAAATGTTTGTGGTATGGAGCATCAGATATCATTTGGTCATGAAGCCAAATGTTACCTTCCTTTTCACCACAAGACAACATTCATCCTATCACCTGAAGTTAAAAAGCAAAACAGTAATCTACTGTCTCTATTTCTTTGCTTTCATATTTTCTTCTTTTACACTCCTCTAAATGTCTGATTTAAACCTGAACACTTCTAATTCTTTGCTCCCAGCTTTGGATATAATGAATCTTTCTTACCTGTGATGTCCAAATGTGTGCTCGGCATGTAACCAAATGTATGTTTCCTCTATTTGGGGAAAATTCAGTGTGGAAGAATTTGTTCACCCCTACGAGGTGGGTGGAGACCAAACCTGAAATTCCCAATGCAAGCAATGGAGTAATGTGGATTCCTGCTCTGGAGTAAGATTCATCAGCTTGTCTTCACTCCACTACTTGTAGAATGACAAGTTGTTCATGCAATGAAGAAATTGCAAGTATTCTTGAAGTTGCAACATTATAATTAATGTTCTATCTTTGTAAATTCTGAAATGTATTTAACAAAAGCTTTCCTTAAGTAATAACCAGGGAGAAAACCTTTTGATGTAGTATAATATTTGATGTTGATCTTTCTTATTTTCAAATTACCTTTCTTTAGCAAGTTTTCATTTCATATAATTTATGTTAGTCAAAATCAGAATGAAGCAGGTAATTTCTGGTGAAATGCAATACTTTTATTCACCCAGTATATTGTTTCCTGATTGTTATTTTGTATACAAGGTAAATTCTTTTGGTGGATTTATTTATTACTTTCATTCTCTTTAAGAACACAAGGTATTTTCTCAGTCTAGGCTACAAAATGAAAAAACTTGCATTAGGAGAGCAGGAACTATGCTTTTCATTTTGCAGGTTGTGATCAAACCATATTCTGCTCCAAAAGGACACAAAAGGAGAGGTGCTTGGGGATTATTCACCTGCCCAGGAGGTTATGGGGGCAAGGTTAGTTGTGTGGGCTGGGACTGGGGCAGCAGCTGTGGCACGGGCAGAGGAGGTGGCTCTCAGACCTGTAACTCGTGGGATGTGCCACGGAGCCCGGTGTGCCCTGGGGCAGCTGCAGGGAGCTCTGAGCACAGGTGAGGGGCAGGTCCTCCTGCAGCAGCACACCTCCAGTGCACACGGCTCAAGGCTCACCCCTGGAGTGCAAGAGTCACAAATTGCCATCATGTATGACCTTGCCACATATTGGCCTGCTCCTTCACCCCATCTTACTACAACTAGTTTGCACGAGCTGAACATGTGTCTTTCTCTGTGGTCTGTCACGCAGCTCTCAGCTGGCTGGTGGGTCCCTGTGGGCCCCTGATTGGGGGGAGTGAGGTGCTGTAAAGTCCCAGAGCAGTCAAGAAGCTGAAACAAAGCCCCAAGGCAGCAAGGAGCAAGAGTGAAATCTGCCATCTCTGAATGACATCACCCATGTCTTGGCCTCATCCTGCTTCTCCACAATCATGGCGCAGCTGCCTAGCAGAGGGGTATAAAGCATCACCATGTCAGCACAGTGGCCTCCTCAGCCGTGGTTTTGTGGTGCACACTGCATCACAAGGCTATCCTGGGCACTGAAACAGGCTTGCAGAACTGCCTCTCTAATCCCAGTGCCTGTGTGAGAGTCCCTGAGCCTGCAGCTCTACATTGCTTCTTCATAATTTATAGTTTTCAGTGCTACAGCCCTGTTCCCTAATTCTGCTTTTCCTTCTGATTCTACCACTACAGAATTCCATAGGATTTTTCATGTTACACAAACTAATTTTTTTCCACTTGAAACTACCCTGCAACTCCTCTTTTTGACTGATTAGTCTCTGAACTGGCAGAGTCTCTCACCCTGAAGGTGTTAAGAGTATTTGAACAGTGGACCAATCTAAAGTACTGCTTATACAAAACCATGGCTGTAACTCAGCACTTCATGGATCACCTGCTGAACTCCCATGTTGGCTACACAGAGGAAGGATGTTATTCTCTCCCTCCTCCCCTCCCTGCTGTGGAGGGCACTGGGGCACATGGATCAGTTGATGTGCTCCATGTCAACTGAAAGCCGCATCCACCTTTGTGAATGGGAGTAAAATCTTCCAGCAGAGACCAGTGCTACCCTGTCAGACACCACAGCATGGAGTAATGGTTGGGGTTGAGACCTTGAGATGAAGGAGAGGTTGCTTAAAAGTGAAGAATGGATCTGGGTTTTGGTTTGGGCTTTGGTGCTACTGACTCAATGTGATGAAATGTTGTGCTTATACTGTGCTTACAAGGACATTATGAAGTATTTTTACTTTAGAAGAGACATCGAGTTGTTTAACCTGGAAATGGGAGGGCTCCTGCAGGCACCTTTCTGTGGCCTTTCAGTACATAAAGAGGACTTAAAAGAAAGAGTTTGTACCACGTCTTGTAGTGACAGAACAAGAGATAACAGATTTAAAGGTAAAGATGGTAGGTAGAAAGGAAATAAAGAAGAAATTCTTCACTATAAGAGTGATGGGGCACTGGCACAAGTTGCCTAGAGAAGCTGTGGATGTTCCAGCCCTAGAAGAACACTTCAAGGTTGGATGAGGCTTTGAGCAATTTGGTGTAGTGGAAGATGTCCTTGCCAATAACAAGGAATTTGGAATCAGATCCTTAAGACATCTTTCAACTCAAACATTCTGTGATTCTTTGATGTTAAAACTACCTAGTTAACCTCTGTAGAATGTTCAGGAAATGTATAATTATTGTTTTGAATTCTTTGTGGCTTTTCGGCAATCCAGGGAGAGAAGTTTTATCCATACTTTCTAACTTACATATCTACTCTAATTTGATTTTGTCTTTTTTCCTTTTAGGGCCCAATGTCTTCAGCTGGCACAACTGAAGACTTATTTTTTGTGAGGTTTAATCCAATCAGAGCTTTACATATAAAAGGTGAAGTGTGGGGAAAAGAAAGTTTGAAGATGTATGTGGAGGTAGTGCAAGACAAAAATTACTAAAAGATGAAACCTATTAAAAACAACCAGAAAAGTCATAGTTACCTCTCACGTACACAACCATGGAATTAGGATTGTGTTTCTAGAATTTATGTTTTGGGTTATGAGACTAACACTGACTGTTTTGGAATTAAGGGAGCAATGAGTCTTGGTTTGCTGTTAGATTTCCACTGGGGAATCTAGCTTCTGCTATTGATTGCCCCAGATACTCAGCCTTTATCTTCAAGCTAGATACTATACAGAAGCATTTGCAGTCTGCCCGTCAGATAAAAAATCCCCTAAGATCGCTGAAACTTTTCTTCAAAAACACAGCCACAGTTAGGCCTGGGAGATGTGCTGTCTACAGGGAGTTTCCTCCCTCTGAACAGATCTGTTCAACTGCTAGAGTGACTCTGTGAAATCAATTGTATAATTATTTACATAAAGCATCTTTTAAATAAACTATTCCAGGATACTATGCAGAAATAAATGGTACAACTACACATGAGGAAGCTCTGCTGTCAGACAGTCTTGTGAACCAGGTATTGATTTCACCAGCCAGCAGTTTGCAGTCCAAAAAATATCCATACATAAAATGGTTAAAAACACAGAGTAGAGGTCAGGTGTCTGTCTGTCTTGCTGTCCACAAGATGGAAAGTTGCAACACTGAAGCCCAGTGCTACAAAGTAAAGGCATGATTTGTGGTCAGTAAATTTTAGCCACATGCATTTCAGATCACCACTAATTTCTACTGGTCATGTTCTCTCAAGTCAGAGTAGTTCACTCTTCCATCTGTCAGCATAATCATAAAATCATAAAATGGGTTAAGTTGGAAGAGACTTAAAGATCATCCAGTGATGATCTTTAAGATCAACTCCCCTGCCATGGGCAAGGACACCTTCCACCAGACCAGGTAACTCAGAGTCTCATCCAGCCTGGTCTGGACCACCCCCAGGGATGGGGCATCCACAGCTTCTCTGGGCAACCTGTTCCAGTGCCTCACCACCCTCACAGTAAAGCATTTATTCCTAATATTTAGTCTAAACATACTGCTTTTCAGTTTAAAGTCATTTCACAATAAACAATATCACAACTGCTTAAAATTTATTCTCGTATGTCATTATACCTTTGCCTTCACTTCTCTCACTTCCCTATTGACTATTATTAATTTCTTTCCATTTATGCAAAGGTCTGCTGTGTTCACAGCTCCAGCCCTCAGTCATACTTTGCTATTCAAGACTGTTTATGAAATAATTTTTTTTAGTGTTCTCATAGTCTTGCTGTTGTGATGTTCCCTGTAATGTTTTTGGGTTTTCTTTTTTTGTTTGGTAACTGTAATTACTGTAATTATTTTTTATTATTTATTATTATTAATCAGTTTCAAAAATGCTTGTCTGTGAAGCAATCCTATTATCCAGCATCCTGTAAAACGAATTCCAGATAAGGAAGGTAGGTTGAAATCTTGCCTTCAAGCCAAATATCCAGGCAGTCTGACTCCAAGTATTAAACCTGGGCAGTAGTATTTAGATCCTCACCCCTTTTGTAAGGCAAAAAACTTCCACGGGGTCTTCCAAGCCTTCAGTGGTTCATAAGGAAATTTTATGAATTTGAACACTTAAGTTGCATTTGAGTAATACCCTGTAGCTCCTGTGTACTTCCAGAGGGAATGTTCCACATGTTTTATAGGAGAATGTTTTGATGTCTGAGAGAAAACAGAGCAAAGACTCTACCTCTGCTCATGACTCTGCCCTACCCTGTTCATTTGGCCTCCTATTCCTTGAACATCCTGTGAGTGTGATAGTGATGTAGAAATGTGCTGTAAAAATAAATTCAGTAACCTATGTGAATGATTATGCTTTAAGGTGGAAGGAGTCACAAAATCAGATATGCTGATAGATATGGATTGGTTTAGAGACCAAAATCAAAGACTATCTTGCCTGGTGAGATAACATCTCCCTTTAATCAATACTGTTGAAGAAGCGAGATATAGTAACATTAAGAATTTTTTGCAGTGACCACTTTAGATACCAAATAGGTTTCAATAAAATCTATTCTCTGACATATTTGTTATGATTATATATTGAAAAAAAAAATCACAATAAGGTCTGATTGTCTTCTCAGTGTGACAATATTATGATTACCAGTAGAGAAGTAGTTGTCATCTAACAGCAAATATATTCCTTAAGTACAGCATTCACAGAATGGAAGCAATGTCAAATGAAAAGGGAACTTACCAAACTTCATACAGTTTTTCACAAAATCATTAATAAAATTATCAGTAGATTATACATATGTAGATTAAATTGAGAAAAAAATCAAAACAATTCAAAAAAGCAAACAAAAGACTAAGGAAAAGTAAAGATTTTGAATTTCATATCTTTAAAAACAAAATATTTCTTATTCTTTAATTTTCTTTTTCTTCTTGGAAGAAAATTCAATTTTTTCTCTAATTGAAGTTACATCTGTTGAGAGTCAAAGTTCATTGATGAATGTGTGCTAAAAGGTACTTTGGGTAAGGATGTTTTTGGAAGAGTTTAATGGGGACACCTAACTGGAGGTTATTTATCTCACCTCTCCCTAAGCCATGTAGTCTGACCTTTTTTTCCAGGCTTAATGTCACATTTATGATGGAAACATAAAATTCTGTTGAAGAGTACGTTATTCATCTTTGGGATTGCATAGCATTTCTGGAAATGTCAATGCATTTTCAAAGGCTTTTAAAAGTCCTGGCTGTTCTTCAAGAAAATACTACTGAAAGCAGAGGCACCATCCTGTCCCAACAGAGGAGTATAAAAAATGTACAAGGAGATCAGGTTAGTTCAACTGTGAACTCTTCATTGACATCTAAACCAAGAAGAGAGACTAGAGAGTGGAAACTAGATCAGAGCACTAAGGGTGGATATAAAAAGACAAACTGAGCAAGTAAAAACATCAGAAGGACAAAGTATGAGCAGTGCCATGATGAAGCATCAGGGATGATTTGGAATTCTCAGAACTTTCAGTCACTGTATTAAAAGGAAGAGGAAGTCCAAAGTCCATAAACCAAACTCCACACTGTTCTGCTAGCTAATGGACAGGAGTAGTGAATAACAAAGAATGTCAAGAAGGCAAATTGTATATATGGTTTGGAGACTGTCTTCATCTAAAAGGTCAGCTGTGACCAAATACAGCTAAGGACAAAAATGAGTACAATATGGAAATTAAAAATTACAGAGCAAGCTAGCTAAATTAGATGTCTTTAAGTCACCTGATCTGACAAACTTTATCTTAAGATAATGCATGAAGACCTAAAGGAAGGAAGTCTCTTGAAACTGGTAACAACTTTGTGCCCCTAGGGAGAATGGATTATGCCTTTAGTAAAGAGAACATAAAAGGGTACAAGAAATAACACAGTAATTAGTCTATTGTCAGCTTTACTTCAATCTCTGTGAAAAAACAAAAAAGAAAAAACCAGAAAATAAAATTATTAGAAGCTATGGAAAAGTAACTAGAGATGAGCAGCAGCAGCAGACTTGGATTTCCTGAGAGCAAATCCTGTCAGACCAGTATAATTTTCTTCTGCAGTAGCAGCTGGCTTTTTGGATAAAACAACAAAAATAAAATCAAATATTTAGGCTTCTGTATGATGATCGCCTAAGAAAGTTAACGATATCTATTTCCTATTACAGAAACTGACAGGCCTAACAGATTGCTGGTTTGTTTATACTTAATTTATACAGTTCTTTGAAAAGCAGCTGTTTGTCCATTTGATTTTCCTGGACTTTTAATGTTGCTCACAGAGCAAAAAATACACTATCAATTTGAACCAATAAAAGTAGTGATTCGAAAACTTTGAAAAGATTTAAACCCACTCTTCAAAACCATTACAGGCAGGGGGACTGAGGCTAACATTAGAAGATGTGCAACAAGTGCAGAAGCTCGGGATTTGGCTTGAGAAATACTGAACATACCACGAAAATCACATTATATAAAAAAATATATGAGGGTTAGTTTCTATGAAGCAAAGAAAGAAGTTAATTGCCTTAAAACAGCAACCAAAAATTTCCTTTTGATGAAACAGAAACTCCTCTGTATCCCACTTGTCTGGATTCAAGGCGCACATTTTTGCCCTTTACGGCCATTTCCTTTTTTAACCTTATCGCTTGGTGTTTCCATGGCTACCGACCATGAACTGAAATTGCTGTGTAATATAGTTTATTTCCAGCCAGAACTATGCTCTAGCAGTCAGTTTGGAGCAATTAAAGGAGACAGGCTATAAGCTGGACTTGGCAAAAGCCTCTAAACTTATGGGTGGTAAAATGTTCTGGGGTTTACGGGCTCCTTGTTTTTGACTTACAAGGTGCATTAGCATCATTACAGGTAAAGCCTAATGTGTAGTGAGACTGATTATGAATTATGTCAATTCTTGGTGTTAAATTTGCTATTTGTGAAGACAAAGGGCAGAGAGACAACACCCATCCTTGAAATACCGCTCCAGTCCCAAAAAAATTAACTTGTCTTTCTTATTTTCTTAACTTGTGTTTCCTATTTTCTTTGAGTGGAAGTCTGTCATCTGTTTTGGCATGTGAATTAATTCTTTTCTGCTACCTCAAATATTAAGTCTAGCCTCCACCCACCAGCTGCAACCAGCCAAATGAATGGTACCAGGTCAATAGGAAATCAAAAAAAAGGGAATGAATACACTGACAGACAAGTAGTTTTCACGTTTTAAGGAGGCAGATTTTTTTTTAAAAATTGTGATTGTTTCCCAATTCACAGGTCCAAATTGTATCATTATTCCTAATATATTTGCAGAGATGTAGGTAGGCCAGGTTCACATGGGGAAGACATTACTAGTTAGTGCTGCCCTATGGTATTACCACTTAGTGCTGCCCAGTGAAGTAAAAGGTTATCTAACTCCCACCCTCCTGTTTGCCTGTTTTGGTAATAACAGTCCCAGGCAAAAGGCTTCATAGCAGATCACCCTGTGCTCTGCTCTGAGAATAAGCATTTTCAGGCTAAAATAAGTCTGCTCTGGGACACCAGTGAGTCAGTGATGTTCCTTTTGAGTAGGAAATGTGTCAAGGCCTCACCATAACCTGTTAATGTAGCGGGAGGTGCTGTCCTCCAAGTGTGGTAAAATGCACAGGAGAATTTCCTATTTAAAAAAAGCAGGATGCTACCTGGCTGGCCACCTGCTCATGTGGATGACACTCACTCTCCTGCTCAGCTGATTGTGTTCTGAAGCCATATTCTTGTGTCTGCAGTGACTACGGGAACCCTTACTGTTTCCTGAAGTCACTTTCCTACCACAAAGTTTTGATTCAATAGAGGAAAAACAATTTTCATTTGAAACCTGCTTCTCTTCAGAGAGCTGCTGTGTAGCTTGAGATAAAGATTGTAAGAAATATGCAGATTCTAAGCTGAGAATTAGTTTATAGTGTACATTTTCTCATAGCTTTATTTGTTTTTTTCAGTACTCACATTTGTATCTGGTAGGTTTTTTGCAGCTGATTGAAGAGATTTTGCTCTCCAGTATAGATCATGGCGAAAGAAAAGCTAATTCACACAATTAGCTGGGCCAAGACTGTTCTCACTTAAGTTCCTGTGAGTAATCTGACTGTGAGGAACTGATTAAAAAGGGCAGTCAGAGTCCCGCTGTACAAATGAGATGAACTCTAGTTTTCCAAGCCCCAGCCAGCCAAACTTCAATACCACTTACCCTCTGTATGGCTGTGAGTCCTGCATGTTTGGTTCCCAGATTAAATACAGGAGCCTCATAATTTCTGTATTTTAAAAGCAGACAGAATTCAGACTGCTTCTATACCCCACTTTTTTAGGGACATTCTCACAAACATATCATCTATGCAATACTGAACCCCTTATATCATCTTTAGGATGGGCATGTATACTGGTACCAGTGGCTCATGTATATTCATGTGAGCACCTAAAAGCTGAATGTCTAACCCTGAGCTGGTTACTCTATGCTGTCTTTGCAGTTTTTAGAGGGAAAAAGTTACTTAGGAGCCACTGCCCTCCAAGAAATGTGTCTGAGATCTGTTAAGCAGCAGAATTATCCCTCAGCTCCCTACAAAGGGTTCTTTTGTCATCCTCTATCTCTCCTAGACCTCTGCTGTCATTTGTTTTGCTGAACTGGCACTGATCCTGAGCAGATGAACCTCCTTTGAGTTGCTTGAATTTGTTCACTCAGGAGCTGGTGTTCTCTTCTGGTTTAGTTCTCTGCACTTGTGAGTCCTTTTTATGAGCCATTTTGACTTAGTCTGGCAGAGTCCAGAACAATGTGAATAGTGGGAGCACAAGGATGGATTTGAGAGGTGATGGGGCCCTCAGGGTAGCTCAGTTACTTTGGTTCCCTGCATTTTGAACAGGCAGGTGCTGGGTATGTATTAAGGAGCCCACCAAACTTTTTCCTGTTGATTCACAAATTTGCCCAAAGCCTGTATCTGTTTAAAAGCTTGTGCAAAAGTCTGTGAAGGCGCTAGGAAGCTTTACACTTTTATTTCAAGATCTGCTCTCAGAATACAATGAAATTCCCTGAGTATTTTCACTTACCACTGACTGCAGTCCTCCTGGGAAGGAGGCCATCTGAAGAGGACTTATTTAACTTCTTCAAGCAGTCCTCAGAGAACTGCTGGAAATCCAAGTTAATTCATTTAGCTTGTCCTTCCTTTGCTCTGAAACTCCAGTGCCACTCACTGTTATATGGAAATCCTCTTCTCTCTATGAACCTTCTTCCTGTTCCTCTGTGCTGTGGTTACACCAGATATTTCCAAACTGGTTATAAAAATATATATTTGCACATTCAGGCATCTTGCTCTACAGTTTTCCTAAAAGTTTCCAAAGCCTGTTTTCAAGTGTCTCTTACATCACTGGTTCTCTGCATGTCTGTGTCTGTTCTGGGGGCTTTTAAAAGCCTCATTTTGCTGGAAAGCAGCACTGACATAAGATGAACTGTCTCTCTACAGATTCAGTGAAGACAAAATGGACCACCCTCCTAACTGACTGATGCTGTTCCCAATTCACTGGGCAAAAGTCTGCAGACTTGCAAAGGTCTGGTAGATTTGGAAGCTTGTTGCTGTCACACCTGACTGCCTGCTGACCTGCCCATCACCTGCTGTGCAAGTTGTCAGAACTGAAATTCACCCAAAGCTTTGCTTGAAATCACTCTGGACCAAATGCCATCTGGACCTACCCTCACATGAGTCTAAAGAAACCTGAAAAAACAAAGAGCACATTTTTATTCTAGCTGATGGACAGCAATATTCTCATCCTTCATTGAAAACAACATGTTATGTGTCCCAAGAACATTTCATGAAGGACAGCTAATCCTGCACCCTAGAGAACCAAGTTATATTGAAAGAGGTTCCTCTTTTTCTAATTACCTCATAGTAATGTAGTCAATTTCAGTTCAACTCTGGGGCTAACATTTCTGCCAAAATATAGAATAAAACGTCATTTCTCTTATTTTTTTTCCACAGCCATTTTGACATTGAAAATTTTAAACTAATTACTTGATGACAGGGATCAAAGGCAAATCAGTTAAGTCACTTCCCAAAGACAGCTTTTGATAATGCTCTTTTCAGTGTTGTTCTCTGATTAAAAATATTAATAAATTTGGTTATCTAAAGAGAAAGGGTAGGGAATTGGTGAGGAGATGAAAGATATTTTAATGCAGATTGGTTTTCGATATTTTAATGCAGATTGGTTTTCATTTATGCAGTTTGGAGGTAATTATGGAAAATAACTAACTTTATTTTACAAAAGAAATCCAAGACAGCCTGCAGAAAATGTAAATTTCAGTTTCCTTCTCTGGACTAAAAGCCACATTTTACACCCAGGGTGATATGACAATCCCATTTAATGTGTAAGTTTAACAGTAGAGTCATGGCATCATAAATCCCATAATTCCACTCTATTCTAGGGTTTCAGTGGGATCTCTGGGAAGCATTTGTTTAACCCCACGCTTAAAGCAGCAGCAAGAACCTTGTCCAGCAGAACTTTGAATATTTCCAGACTTGGAGATTCTACAGCCTCTTTGGAAAACCTGTTCCAACATGGAATTGTCCACAGGGAGAATGTATCTTCTTGCACCTAACTGGAAATGCTCTTGTTGGAACCAGTGCCTGTTTCTCCTTGTGCTTTTGCTCCTTGATTACAAGAAGAGTCACCTCAATTTTCTTTATATCAAAGTTGGAAGTTTCTTTCACAGGAAAGCTAATCTATGTCCCTGTTCTCAAGAGAACTAAAAATCATGTTATTTCTCCTGGCAAAGGTTTCCTGAGATTATCTTTAAAACCTTCAGTAATGAAGATGCCACAACTTAGGTAGCTCATTGATGCTTATTGATCTTTGTGCTAGGAACACACTCCATAATATCTAAACTCTATCTGATCCTTCAGAAAATTCATTTTTATTATTTACTTTCACTGTCCAGAAGTGAAAAATCATATATCACTACCCTTTTACTATGTTTTCAATACTTTGCACTATATTTTCAATAGTGAATTTTTATCATGTTCTCCTTCTTTTCCAAAAAAACCCTGAATTGCCTGTGCATTGATGGATAGATTGCATTTTCTAAATCTCTCAATATTCCTGTTATTCTTCTGAGTGTGACTGGATCTCTGGTAAAGTTTAGTGCCCTGAGCTACATAGAGACAAAAAGATTAATTGCTTCATAAGTCCTGCAGAAGACAGTCCTGTTCATTTGGTATGGTGATTTGTTTTGTTTATAACAACAGTGCATTGTAGTCCTGTCATACAGTTTGTGGTCCACAAAAGACTTTAATACTCCAAGGCATTCTGTCTTTTTTTGATCTTTATATATATATATATATATTTGTATAGTTGCTTTTTTCTTTCACTGGATTGGTCCTTACTGTTTTTTGATTTTTAGGCTAGAATTTTTTCTTGTTACTGTTTTCAAACCCTTTTTTTCCAGTCTCAAGTAATTATCTTGAATTCTAATCCTGTCCTCAGTGGTGTTTACAGACTGCTTTGTGCCTTGATGTCTACACATTTTGTAAGAGATTCTATTCCATCAACCTTCCCATTAATCAAAATATTCACTGGCACTCAGGTGAGTGCCCTGATAAATCTCACTTGATATGCTGTGCCAATTTGATGTGACTTACTAATATTTCTTCTGGAATATTTTACTGCAAAGCCACCTTTTGACTATTTTATCTAGACCATTTGTCTCCCATTTTCCATGTTAGAGAACTTAAAGCAATATTTGGGGGCGAACTGAGATAATGAGCTCCAAAATGTCAGTCTAAACAATTCTCTTTACTAGTATTCTGAGACTACAGTGTTCCTGAGCACCTAGATCTTCCTGTTTTCGAACATGCACTGTGCAGCTGAGAACTAGCTCATCCCTAAATCCATTCAGGATCTTGAAATCATACCCAGGGATTCTCACTTTCTGGGGGGCCTATTGAAACAGGAGCACCTTTACATACACAGGCAATCTTATCCCAAGGTGTTTATCTGTTTGTCAGCATAGCCATATCCCTCCCCTGCACAGCAACAGCTTTGTGACTAACACTCTTCCTTAAGCATCCCTGTGTCTTCACTGTGGATTTTGCCAATAGACCAGTGTCAGCTCCGTGGGTGATTTTCTAACACCTCTAGACAATACATGGTACGCCAGCAAAATCCTGTGGAGGAGACCTGGCTTCAATTTCTTCTGTTTCAAACAATGTGTTTGCTTTTAAAAGCCTCCTCCCTTCCCCTCGGCTCTAAATTTACACTTGTCATTTGAGTGGTGACTCACACCCTTCTGACTCAGCCGCATCTAATCAGTGGCCTATTGAAAAAAATATTTTTCTGACTTTGAAGAGCCATGTGTCAGTTTGCACACTAACCACCAATTCATACGCTAACAGCCAACATGAAGAACAATCTAGACAGTCAGCCCTTCATCTAGGTTCTGAATAAATAGTGCCCAAACTGCATATTTGCTGTGAGATTGTCCAGTTCAACAAGTTTTGAAGCTCTGAAAAGAGTTTTATTATCTTCCAATGGCAGGAAGGAAAAATAATGTTTGCAATTTTTTTTGCTGAGAGTTTCATCCATTGCAGGCCAACAGATTCAAAGAAGAAAGAATGTAGTGTACATTTGGGAGCAGAGTCCTGCCCAGACAGAGACAGTCTCTTATCTACTTGTGTGCAGATGGACTCTGGATGTATCTACATTAACATTTTAGTTCAGATCTGGACTAAGTATTTTACAATAACCTTGTTTTATACTTCTCATCCTCTGTTTCATATCACAGAGCATTCATGGAAGACAGAAACTGGATCCCATCTGGCTAAAACCAGAATGGAAGATAGACTCTAGGTGTGCACCTCCTTCACTACAGCTGCTAATGCGTGTACACCCCAGGGAAACGTGCTGGAGACTCTCCTGAAACACAACATGTTCATACAAAGTGCTGCCCTCAACAGTTCCACCTTGGGCTGCCCTACTGCCAGGGGAGACAGTCTTTGTCAACTGCAGCACAATTTCTTCTCACCCAGATCCAAGAGCCTTAGGCATGCTTACTCCCTCATCCCTGGCTGTGGGTTTCTGCTGTTTTCCTAGCAGTGCATTGAGGCACTGCTGAGCAAGTCCTTTTCAGGACCTAAGTCACAGAAGAGTTATGAACTATTTTGGAAGGGTAATTTGCTGTGATTTTTACTTTGTAAAATCACTAAGTCAATAGTAGTTGTTTTCTTGAGGTCCGCTGTATTTTCTTTGGTTTTTTTGACCTCATATTAAACTAGTTTGTTTTTGTTTTAAGAAGTCAAATAGCTCAAGAGATTCTCCAAAACAACTAATTAAACTGGAGTCTTTGTTAGAAACTTTCTGTGTTTTCAAGTTCCTTTTGAAGTCTATTTTCTTTAGGTGGAGCTCTGGCATTTCAGCATCAGTTAAAAGGATTCACAGACACCAGCTCCTGAAAATACAGAGTTAAAGAGAAACATAAATTGGTAGGGGGAAAAAAAGCCATCTTATTTCTGACTTTTCTTTGTGTTCTGGAAGTGATTGTCTGTGATTCAGGATGAAATGTTCCTTTAACATTCTCTTTTAACATTCTCATGTTATCCTCCCTTTTAGAGAGTTATAGTTCTGGTAGGGCTTTTCCTTGCTCACACTCATTTTTACATTGAAAGCCAAGTGATATTCAATAATCACAGAGATTTTCTTTCATTCGACATCTAAATTTCAACCACTCAGCCTTGTATAACGCAAAAATTCCTACTGTAACAATCATTCAGCTTTGGCAGCTCTTTATTCCAGATCCTTACAGCTAATTTATCCAATACAATGCTCAGGAGAGCTCCTAACTCCACACCTAACTCACAGCAGTGGATTTTAAACTCCAGGCTAGTCACTAAGGAACACTGGAAAAGAATAAAAACTTGAAAATTGACCACTTGATTCTCTTAAAAGTCCTTGAAACACAAAACTCTTCCTCTCAGGCCATTAAGGAGAGGAAAAAATCTGTTCTTATTCAATGTCAAATAATTGAAGGAAGGTTGTGCACCCTTTTTCTTAGGAAGCTTTTTGAAATATATATCACAGCTTTACAAAATAAAAAGGTTCAAATTAGCCAGAAAGGAAGTGGCCTCATTGAAATATCTATTTTAAAGTATGTCCACTTAAACAGCAGAAAGGGATTGTAATAATTTCTGTGCTGGCCTGGAAGTAGATCACAACCATCAGAATTAATCAAAAGTCTGTTCTTCATTATGAAGAGTGGCAAACAATGGCTTCCTTTTGCCATATTAATAATTTCACAATACTTACAGATTGCTTTAATGAAAATTTGCAGACTTTATGAAATATGACAAGAGAGGAGGGATTCATTATCTTGGTAAAAAGTAGCCTATTCAATGTAGGTATCTTGATCAGATTGTGCCACAGTGAAAGAACTATTTA
The DNA here is from genome assembly GCA_013397245.1 of Thryothorus ludovicianus. NCBI lineage: Eukaryota > Metazoa > Chordata > Aves > Passeriformes > Certhiidae > Thryothorus > Thryothorus ludovicianus. The sequence continues at coordinate 139,236 of VZTB01015529.1, read as the reverse complement.
TTTTCTGCCTGAGGAGGATGGCAGTATAAGTCTCTAGAAATTCTATAGTCACTTGACTTGACAGCATCAGGATTTCCTGCTCACAAAAAATGTAATAAGCCAAAGAAGGACAGTGATAACATCAAGCACAAGCAATGACCTTGATATAATTTTAACATATCATTGGCAGCACATCATAAAATACATCAGCCTAAAAATAATTGAAATGTTCTCAAAAAATCAAACCAAAAAAATAAATGATTGTTAGAGGAAAGTCAAATATTATTTATAATTTCTTTTTTTTTCCCTGATAAAATCTACTTGCCTCAAAAGTTCAAGATCTTCTTTTTATTTTATGACTTGCTTCAAAAACTAGCCCCAAAGACTTGAAAATGAAGATTATATGAAAGAAAATTCTGGACTGATGTTATTTTCTGAATTTAGATTTAAAAGGATGAATCCCAAAATCGTAAAATCCTTTGGAAAGTTCACAATTTTTCAAATGGAAAAGGGGTTTTCTTAAGTTTTTATCATCATTAATATCTGCAACATTAACAACAAAATAATAAAAATTTGCAAATTAAGACAGTGAGAGAGGTTGACTTGGGATACAGAGCAATGTCTCAGTTTCATGGTTAGATTTCTTTTAACATCACTACTTGTTTAGAATTTTACATTTCAAAAATCTTTATGTGTAGAAGTCTATAGTCACTATATTTTATCCAACAGTTCAGCTTGTTTTTGTCTTTTACGTTTAAAAATGGAAACGTTTTTCTGCTTTATAAAAGCTCCAGAAATACTTTGGCAAATAGAAATTTTAACACATGTTCTTATGAATGTACATGGTTTTTTGTCTATCTAGCATCATTATTACTATTTCCTTAAATCCAGTGTTTTCAAAAAAATGGGCTTTGACAGTGTACAACTCTCGTTGGCTAATACTGAGTTATGGAGAACTTCAAGAGAGAGATTCTTTCCACCTCTGTTATGGGAAACTGAAATAATGAAACAAAGAGAGATACGCTTATGAAGGCCTTTAGGGTCTAAAGATGGATTTTCCATCCTTGAAACTCTTCAAAATTTCTTGGTTGAAACAATCTCTGTTCAAACCTCAGTTATTGTAATCTAAGATTTTTTTTTCCATAAAAGACAAAAATACTGAAAAATATACTTTTCCTTCTCAGCCTGAAGCAAGCTCTGGAGACTATGCAAACATTAGAAGACAAACAAGTATTTTCCATTGGCTTCTTAATTACCAGCTTGTCCTAGAGTTGTGCAACCCTTACTGGTTCTTTCCCTGGGAACCTTGAGCCTTATTTGGCCTATAATACAGGATAAATGAACCTACAGCCCTACCTAAGGTGGGTTTGATGAGAATGAAGGAAGTGCAGGTTATGAAGTAGCATGGCAGTAAAGTTAGCTCAATAACCATAGCAATTCCATGAAGTATCCTGAATTGCTGCAATAAAAACCTACCTAGTTGCTCAGACATTTCTGGATAAGGTCCCAGGGACAGTGTGAACTGCGTCTCACATTTCGTGAGCATTCTCCCCATGATGGGCTTCACTTCCTTCACCTGTTTAAAGACAGAATCCTGTAACTGGACTGCTGAGAAAGATGAATGGGTTGTTTTGGTCTTCAGTCATGTGGAATGATTCAAGACTGTTTCTTCAAACAATTCTCCTTTACTCAGTCAAAAATATGTAGCAGTTTTAAACAGGATAAAGAAAGGTCTATGTGCCTGAGTTTTATGCTGAAAACTTCTTAAATTGAAGGTGGGGACTGATCCAACTGCCTGGGCCATCTTTTGCAGTCTGTTCTCCATCAGTCTGTTCTTCCCAAACAGGCTTATAGCCTTATTTACTTACCTGCCCTCCAGGAGAAGTCCATTACCTTTTCAATATTCTTTCTGTATCAGGTCTTGACAAGCCATATTACTTTCCTACTACCTGGTTAAAAAGCAGTTTCCAATGAATGTTCCACCTGTGATTGTCTTTCTCTTTTGGAACTGTTTACCTTATGACTACCATTTTTCTTCTTTTGTTTGCTTTACAGCCCCTCTGTTTTGACGTTCCTGTGACAGAATAATAGCAAGTGATGGACTAAATTCAGTTATACATATTATTCATAGAAATGATATAGCTATAAGACTCTAGCCTGTAATTTTTTCTTGAGTGATGAGAGGGCATGCTGTGGTTAAAACCTAATGTGCTGATAAATAAATTGCAACTGTCATTCTTTGATGCCATGCAGATATTGGCAGCATTTTCCAAAAGCAAAAGTCAGGCTATTCTCCACAAGTCATTGAAGGGGGAGGATTTTAAAGGATCACTGCAAATCAGATAGAAAAGATGGAAATTGGTTGTGTTTATTCAAATATAGAGGGTATGATAACAGAGTGTGTGTTAGACGTACTTCAGTCAGATAATCAGCCCTTTCATCAAAGTGCAGAGGATATTTAAAACTCAAACAAAGCAGAGGCAGAGAGAGAAGGGAAGATGGAAGCCTTTCCCCTGTGATCACCCAGGAATAGTAGAGTCCCAGGACACTGCCTCTGGAGAAGCAGTGGGTGTCCTGTGCAGAAGGTGGTAAGGATGAAGATGAGAAGATACATTATGATTTTTGTAATGATTTTTCCCAAGAATTACATACTTTTCATTCTAAGCTACTCCTAGTCCCCATTGTTCCCACTTCTAGTGCTATTAACTCTGAGGGATGTACACTAAGAAGGTGAAAATTTTGCATATAGCTACTGTGCTCATAAATACTTGGATAGTATTATTTAATTATTTTAATTACTGGTCTTAATTTTCTCCAGTATGATTCAAGGTCTACAAAATCAGACATAAGGAGTGAGGATAAAGAGGGGAAAAATGGTTGCTGCTTCCTATGACACCCATGAGAACTCGCCCTGAAAACACTATTGGAGTTTCGAGGTGCAGGGACATCAGGACAGTGCAAGAATAAAAGACAAAAAGGACCACTACTGAAGCTTAAAAATGCATGTGAAAAAGTAATTCTAAGAATAGCATAAGGCAGAATGTGATATCAAGTGCCATTTTGTTTCATATATTTCCTCACAAGTTTATTTGTGAAATATCAGCTAAGTCAATAAACATTCTTATCTCAGTTTCATCTGGACTTTCAAAAGTGTCTTAATTACTTGATGGCTATCATTAGTAGCTTCCCTAAATGGCCATTTCAGCCCCAGGTGAATGCACAACCTCATATACATTAACTCACAATCTCATATTTGCTCTGTGGCTATTGAAAGAAATGCAAACATTTTACTTCCGCAACATTTTTTTCTGAGTTATTTTAACCAATTGTTTTCTACTGTCCATGTGTCTGCTTTCTGTAACCTGTTGCTGCTCAGGGTTTGGTTTTTTATGTCTAAACTTAGAAGGCCCTTCAGTCAAGATATATTTTTTTTACTGTATATTTGCAGAGTACAATCACACCCTAGGAGCCAGGAAGTACAGCAGCAAAAATAACAAGTAACAAAATAAAATGTGTGATGTGTTGTCACAACATTTATGAAAGTTATCACACAGCAGTCCAAGATCATGTGGTTGAGTCTGTCCCGTTCTTAAGCATCTCAGCTGGTCTCTTCAGCCATTATTTACCCTTTTCATTGGTATGGATCATGGATGAACACTGGTGGGACTGGTGGGTCTGCTCCACACAGTGCAAGATCAGAGTGCCCCACCAAAGCACAAGGAAATGCCTTTGCATCCTCTGGGCCAATATTTGGTCATGGGACAAATAGTTTTATAGACAAAAACTGAGGAGTAGACACACTAGCTGTTGTGAGAGGCATAGTGTTGAAAACTGATGGAAAAACTAATTTTAGTTTAAAAAAACAACCAACCCACCAAACAAGCAAACCACTTAAAGTTCTCTCTGAGATTCCTCTTGAAAGGAATGACTTCTGTATAAGTTATCATTCCAGGCCAGAGCTGAACTGTTTGGTATGATTTTCATAGAAATGTGACCTTTCAAAACAAGATTTTTGAAGAGTTTGACATTTGAAAAAGAATAAGGTTCAAGTGGAATGTGGTGGAAGTGTCTGAAACTGAGTCTTTGTTAAAAGGTTTACCTTAATGGACTGTAATTTATGTAAAGATATGTAAAACTATTAGGCAAACAAATCCAGATGAGATAAATTAAATTAAAATATTTATCAACATTGTAAATAAACTTTCAAAATTTCATGAGCTATCATTTAGTTTGATAAAATCCAACTCTAGCCCTGAAAATCAGCAAGAGTGAAGTTTTACACTCAATTAAAATTTTGCAAGCCTCAAAAATTTAGAGGAATTCCTCTGACTTGGTAAAGTCCACATGGAAATTGGTGTAGGAGTATCACTCATGCTGTCTCTTCCCTTCTAACGCAGTCACTATTACTCCAGAAACAGCCCACATCTTCCTGTTTATGCTTTTTTCAAAAAGCTCAGTCATTTAAAAGCTTAATCATTTTCCAAGCTGGTTGTTGCTACCGGTAGCAAAATTGCATGTTTGCTGTGCATCAAAGCAGAAAACCCAAACCTAGACTTCTTTCATAACTATTTCTTTAGACAGAAAAAAGCCTTCCACCCTATAATCAGGAATGAATATTATATAAAGACTTATATATTATACAAAGTAAGGAAGAGGACATGAATGGGGCACTCTAGAGAATTTTATCTCAAAAGATCCTATGGCACTTTAGATATTAAGATTGTTTTTTTCAAAGCATATTAAGAGGGATCATCTGATGAGCCTGGTGAGGCGATCTCACATGTATACATTGGGGATGGGAGAAGATAAGCACTAACTTCAAAACCAAACTATAAAATTCACATGCATTAACTTCAAAATACAGCAATTGCTAAATTATGCTCACAAAATGCCGCAACTCAGGTTTTGTGTGACCTTGTCCCTTGGTTTTGCTCTACATCTGCAATTGGTTACAGTCTGTTCCATGCTCCACAAACACTTGTAGGCTTGTGACAGCCTTGCTGCTCTCCTCTGCACTGGATTTTTTTCCATTTCTTTCTCTTGCTTTGGCAATCCTTTCCCTGTGAGGGATACATTATTTTACTGTAATCAAGTTAGGCTTCTCAGTCTTCTTCCCATGTGTGGCACCAGCAATTAGAGCCTTGAAAGCCTGAAAGAAGGGGGGTTGTCATAGTTTGAGCTTTGCACCACAGGCAGCAAAGGAAGGGCAGGACGAATTTTATACAGCATCTGCAGCCCAGAGATGGCCTGTGCTCCTTCCAGGAGGTACCTGTAGGATTTGCCTATCGATCAAATTCCAGTCATGCTCTATTGATGCCTCACAAATTTAATAACATGTTTGAAATTAGAAAATTTCTGTTGGAAACAAGAAGACAACTGACAGCAGAAGAGTCTTCCTATAAAAACTTTAAATTCCTGCTCCAAAGCTAGAAATGTTCTGTTAAGCATTGGTAAGGTTTCTTCATTCATAGCATCTAGTTCAAACCCCATACTCAACAGAATCAGCTACAGAAATTTGTCCAGAACCATATCCATTTGCATTTGGAATATCTTCATGAATGGAGCCTCCACATTTTTCACACTAGATAAATGTTTTCATGTCTTCAGAGGGAGTTTTGTGTTTCAGTTTTGTGCCCATCAGTTTCTTCTCCTGTCAGTGGGCACTAGAAAGAACAGCTTGACTCCCTCTTCTTCATTACCTCCAATCAAATATGTATTCACATGGATCAGATCCATGAGCCGCCTCTTTTTCCAGCTAAATAGTTTCAGCTTTCTATTTTTGTCTACAAGATATTCCCTTATCTTAGTGGCCTTTCTTTGGCCTTGTTTCAGTGAGTTCTGTCTCTTCTCAAGTCCTTGTCTAGTCTCTCTAGAGTTCCAGGACCAGGCCTGGTGCTCCAGATGCCTCTCCTCAGTGCTGAACATTGGGAGGAGAATCACCTCTCCCCACCTACTGGCAATGTACTTTCTAATGCAGAGAAGGCTGATGTTGGCTGTCTTTGCCACAGGGACACAGCAGTTCAAGGTCAGCTGCTTGTCTACCTTGACCCCAAGTCCTTCTTTCAGAGCTGCTTCCAGCCAGTCATTGCTCAACCTGTCCAGGTACCTGGGGTTACTTCTCCCCTAATGCATGAATTAGCATTTTCTTTTACTGAACTTCACAAGGTTTCTGTCAGGCCATTTCTCCACTTGTCCAAGTCCCACTGCATGGCAGTACACTCAGCTGGTCTATTATTCACTCTTCCCAGTTTTGGTGGTTTTTTGCACTTTAGGCACCAAACTGGCAGCTTCTCCATCAGAAACAGCCAGAATATGTCAGGTGAAACTTAAAAGAAGGGGGTAATTTGGAAGCAAAAAGACAGCATGGAAAACTTCACCCAAACCATTAACAGTCTGCAAAATCTTAAGCAGCTGAAAATACAACAGGTAGTATCAGGGTCACCATTATTGCCATTGGAGCTACCAGCTCCATTTATCATATCATTGCCACTGGCAGAGGCAGCCAAGCCAGAACTCAGTACACCCCCACATTGTATTCCACAAGTCGTCTCACACTGAGCCTGAAAAAATGGGAATGACATAATGGAAATGTGCAGCATCTTGGAACAGATAGTCTTTTTGTCCAGACATTTCTTATCTTTGATGGTTTCCTCTCTTCTCTCACTATCTATTTTTTGCCACAGAAGGCAACAAGACATCTGAAAATTTAATGCAATATTATGACATGCCATGCACAGAGAGCCCCAAAGTATTAAAACGACACATTCATTCACAGTCATCAGCTCTGCCTTGCTAATTTTAAGTATTCAATCAATGAGGTAATTTATCCATTTCTGAAGAGGCTACTCTTAGAAGAAATTTTTAGAAGCATAGGATCATTGAGGTTGGAAAAGACCTTCAAGATCATCGAGTCCTGCCATTAACTCCACACTGCCAAGTTCACCACAAAACTCTGTACCTACCGTCACATTTATGTGGCTTTCAAATACTTCCAGGAATGGCAACTCCATCACTTCCCTGGGCAGCCTGTTCCAGTACTTGACAACCCTTTCCCCGAAGAAAATTTTCCAAATAGCCAATATAAATGCAATATAAATAGCCAATGCAACTTGAAGCCATTACATCTCATACTATGCCTGTGTTCAGAAGGAAGAGCAATGAGGTTATTTTTAATGAAAGATGGATGTACTTCTTCCAGAAGTTAAGCTTTGAACAAAACACACCAGAAAGTTGAATAAGGTAGGCTAGAAACTTAAGGAATTGCTGGCTTTGAGATGTGGCTTTCGATGGAGTGCAGGCACCACAGCTGATCTGGCTGCTGTGTACTCTGCCTCATGCTGGAGAGGCCCAAGAGACTTCTGCCTGAAGCACAAAGACAAGGCAGGACATTTTCATAAAATTACTCAAAATTTATTATGTTTTAAAGAGAAATGTCCTATTTTGCTGCTAGGTAGACAATTCTTGCAAAGAAATCAACAATATCAGACTGAACTTTAAATCACTCTTTACCTACTCCCAAACAGACTCTTAAAATTGATAAATATGAAAGGAGAAACTGATTTATTTTTTTTTTCCACAAGAATGGTGTCTGGAGCTTGTGTTTTGCAAAGGAGTCACAACTGAAGCATAGCAAATTGTGAGGAAATGATGCCTCTTTTACGCAGCACTGATTATTTGTGTCTATTGTGTGCATGTTAGGGGTGTCTGTGCTGCTCCTGCTCTCTGTCAGCTGGTTTCAAAGTGTTCTGTGTGCCCCTTCATCTGTCTTATGAAACAGAAAGCCCCATTTATGCTCAAAGAAGGATTAGAGTGTATCTTTCCCCTGGCAAGTCTGTCAGTAACAGCAGAGTAAAGGTAGGGATAGAAACCCATGAATGCCAGTTCTGTTTTCTTCTTAAAGACCATCGGGAATTATGAAAAAAACCACATAAAGTTGAGGACAAAAGGACAAAACAGAAATAAAATTTAAAAAATATGGGAAGCCTTGTGTTACATCAGTGTCTGTCCATTACCTGTTCCAGGAGGGACAAAACTGACTGATAAGACAGAACCTTGTGAGGAGTCTGAATAAATATTGAGGGGTCACAACAGTGGAAATTCTATTTGCAGCACAAAGCTATGAAATGATGGAGTAGCAGCTTCCTTAATTGGTTAAATTCTTTGAAAGATTTGTTTTTCTTGATATAGGTAAATAGTCTCATCTAACGGTGGCATTAAAAAAGTAGGGATGTTAGGGATTGGATTCTATATTGACAAAATCAAGACTGCAGGGCTGGAATCCTACTATTGGAAAGATGAAATCATTTCCATGGTAACAGTGAATAAATTGTTCTGTGAAAAAGAAAGAGAGAAAGGAGTGTGACTCAAACCAGAACTGCTCAATCCATCTCATAAGTGAAATAAAAAGCCTGAAACATTTTAAGCAGGAGAAGACGGAAATATGGCATATGGCAAGTGTCTTAATAAGCTTCCCTCAGAAAACTTACTACTTCTCTGTGTCTGTAATAACCATTTTTTTCTTTTTTGAATTTTCTTCTTGAGTCTTTTGGTATGTGAGTCATCTTCTGTCTTCTTCTCTTATACAATATTTGAGATAGTTGAGATAGGCTTTTTGGTTGATTTTTGGTGGTTTTGATGTTTTTGCAAGGAGGGGGACATTTAAAAGAACATCCCAGAATGCAGCCTTCAGTCAGATATATTTCAAATCTCAATGACTTCAAAATTACAGCCATTCAAGCCAAACAACTTATGACACTAACACTGACCCACTACTGTGGCCAGCTCAGCTGACCGACTGCAGTGGTCACTTCAGCTGTCAGTGTTTCAGCATTGCCACAAAGGGGATCAAATAGAGAAAAAATTCTGTTAATGTGGCATTTTTAGAGGTCAACTTTCACTTAGGCCCACAAAATGCACAGATTTTTTTCTCTGCTTACCTATTCTTACTATTTTATCATCTCTCAAATGTAGCGGTTTTGGGATAAAAGGAACAGTCAAGAGTTTTCCCGCATAAGTTATCAACATTAATTAAAAGCTCAAAAGAAAAGGAAAAATAAGTTTAAACTTTTAAAATATGTTTTAGATGCTGATTGGGTTCAAGTATGAGAAGAGTAATAAGAGATACAAGGCAGGGAGTATGTAATTTCTTCTTTCAAATTTCTCTATTTTATCCTAAAATCTGTATTCTCACATACAGCTAAATAACAACTTCATAAACAGATTTTTTTCCTCAGCTTGCCTGAATTTCCAAATGAATTCATGAGACAGCAACAGTGCCGTGGTGCTGCCTCTCAGCCTGCCCTTCTGGGCAGATGGATAAATCTGTCAGTGGCAGGAACAGTTCATCAAGGTTTGGTACCTATGAGCACATGATATTTGTTTTCGGTGAAAGCCATAATTTCTGAGGGTTTTTGATGTATAATTATCCAGAGTGCATCCTTTCCCTTGTTGTGTTGTGTTTGAGCACTGTAATGACCATGCTATCACTGAATTTGATGCTGATTTGTTGAAGCTTTGCATGTTCCCTTATATACTGTAGCCTACTTTGTACATTTGCTTTTGTGCATCTGCTGTTGCTTTGTCTTTGTACCTAGTGCCAACCTGGTCATACCAAACATTGACTTTTAGTTACTACAACATTAATTTGAAGTTCTTTCTGTGAGTCACCGCTTATTTTTCTTGGTTCATTTTCACTTGGCTTTTCCAGTCTGAAAACTTTGACATAATGACTTACCTAGCCTTAGCTATTGTAAATAACTCAATATCTTAGAATTAATGATTAGAAGTCATATTTTTCTTCCTCCAAAAATCTTCCTTCAGTTATAATTTCCTGGCTTGTATTTGTGCATTTTGCATATTCTTGGTGCTGTTTATCATTATAAATGTTTGATCCTTGCTACTTGGAGAATTATTTTTCTCTGCATCTCTAAGAGAGTCTATTCACTAGGTTTGCTCACATCTTGGAGAGTCTGTGTACATTCTCCACACTTTCACATACAAACCCTTTGTGCCTTATTCCTAATCCGTTATGAAGAATTTAATCTCCCATGAACCAGGAGCTGCATGAATTGGTGACCAGTGTAGTTTCATAACATAATGTCAGGACAGAGTGTTTCCACTGATCTTTGATTATGTACCTTGGTGCAATCAAGAACTTCCACTATTTTCCTGAAACTTTCTCTTTGTCCATACTAATACATTGTGGGTAGGGAATGTGATAGTGCAATTGTTATTCTTACTGTTTCCTTCTGTTCTCCTGGCCTTTCTCCATTTGTATTTGATATTATGTATGATTTCCAGCTATATCCCTATTCAGGCCCATCTAATCAGAATATACAAGCATGATAAATATTTATTTTTCGCTTTGATTTTATTTTCTGCATTCCCCACTCCTCTCCTCCTCTCCCACTCCATTAATCTCTGATTATAGATCTTGAAAGTCCTGATAGAGTTTAGTATCTGAGATAACTTTAGGATTTTGATTCTGAAAGTGCAGAAAGTCTAGAAAGTGCAGGTGTCTAGACCTGGTACAACACTCCAGATGTTCTTTCACAGTAATCAGCTGCTGAGAGCACTTACTATTCAGGGCTGCTAAATTAAACTACAAACACCTTGGCAAACCTTGAGATGTGAACCTGAAAACAACTTATAACAATCAAATGCTCTTCAACATTTACTGCCAGGGTTTATGTAACTTTATTATTCTTTAGCCTTGTTCATAAAGGATAGAAGCTCAAGTGTCTCTCTAAAACATTCCTGCCATGTCTTTAGAAACAGAAAGATCCTGAAATGGGCTGAACAAACCTCAGTCTGGGTGACTCCACAGACCTGCATGCAGACTTGCAGAGTTCAAAAATCAATGTGGCAGAGTGCAGGACTCCTGATGTAGGGGAGTAGAGATAAGAGTACTATCCTATTCCACAGGTCACAAGACTTCATAACATACAGTATTACCTTTTTAAATGGCATTTTATTCTGTCAAAAATTAAATTATAAGGAATAACTGATTCCAAGATGAGAGGTTTACCTGAAAATTATGTGACTATTTTGATGAGGATATATATTCCTTGTTAGTGTTAAAACCTCACCCTTCAATTAACTTCCCTTATTATCAGATTATTTAACATAGTGTTTGAAGCTGCTGCAATACAGTGCAAAGACCATTAATTTCAAAGGCTTTCAGAAGCAGTTGTGATTTCCCAGAGGACCAAGCAATTTAGGAGCTTGCATCCCACTTTCAGAAGCAACAGGCTTATTGTAGCCTTAGTTTCTTGATTTACATTGCCATGATGCTCTTTCCTACCTGAGGCATGCTTGGAAATGAAGCTTAAGTTGTGTTATCTTTAGAGACTATGGCAGTAAATCTGTATGTCCATGCTCTTCCCATAGTTGCTGGGGTCCTGGTAGAAGTTTGGCAGCTGGTCAAAGATGCCTCTACAAATATTGAAGAATGGGTACATTCTCTCTGGACAAACATATGTTCTGATGAAGGCACAGATGACATTTTGAGGAGATGTATCATCCCATTAACTGAGGTTGCATTCCAAATAAATAGTTAAACCACATATTTTTTTCAGGGCAAAAGTTAAGTAAGAGGAATTTAATTGTCAGTCATTTTCTTCTATTTCCCCACCACTAAAATCCAGGGATCTCACCCAAACTACTGAGGCTGCTATCTCTTCATTTACCAACATCCTGCCCTTGATTTGGTTACTTTTTAATGCCAGGTTTCTCCACATTTAGCTGCAGGGGTATATGAGAAATGTGATGCATCATGTCATCTGGGCAGAGACTGGCAGTGCACAGCTTGCTTTGCTATAAAGATCAGGGCAAGAAAAAACCATCTGCAAACCAAAACAATTGCTCAGAAGGGCATGACAATGTGTTTCAGTGGTCTCCTGTTTGGATATTGACTTTCACACTACCTGTGAAAGCACATAAAGCATTTGGAGAATGAGGCAGGCATTGATTACCTTTCCACAGCTCTGCAGGTTGTCCACACAGCTATTCATCTTGTTTGGCAAAGGATTTGAGAGGGCTTTAGCAGGAACCTTTGGGGCCAGCCTGGCAATGTCAAACCTGAACATAGCTGAAAGGTACCAACAAGAAATGTTGAACTGGACATTTGTGTTTATTGATCTTAAATACCAAGTGGTGTGGGGGAAATTGTAATTTGTGAGGTGCTGTAAGTATTCCCTTCACTTTCTCATTTAAGAGCTCAGAGAGTCTTTAGGCCTAGTTAAGAATTCTGAGGTGCTGTACGTGACTCCATTGGTGGTGGTGTAGCAAAAAAACATGTGGGTAAAATCCCCTGTGTTTGTGTTGGCTTCATCAAACCCTCACACAGCAAAGGATTCAGGGTGTCAGGGGAACAAATCTTTGCCAGGCCAGTAATGCAACTCTCATGTGCTTTTCCCTGTGGCATTGCTGCTGTCTCTCCTCTTCAGACTTCATTTTCCCTTCAAGGAACACCTGCGTAGGCCACATGGCTGCACCTGTTCTACAATTTTTACAGCTGAACATACTGTGATATCTTAGCTATGCTAAAGAAGGGATAACTGCTTCTGGCATCTGCTGCTGCACAGGATGATGATGCTTGGAGCAAGTAAGGCTCCCAAGGAATCAAATTCCCCATGTAGGCAGTCATGGACACACAGGCATGCATATATGTATACAGCCCCCTGCACACCACAAACTACAAATGGCAATTTTAAATGATCCTTTCCTGCACAGAAGCCACCTACCTTACAGCATTACTCAAGATCCTGCCCCAGGAATTGACAGGTGGTCACTGATCACCTCACAAACCAATGTACTGATGTGCCTTAGCCCAGAATTTGAAAAGTACCAGTCAAAAAGTTTATTTGTAGCCCCTTCCCACCCTGGAGGTTTCTTCCTGATGTTGTTGCTGTTGTATAAAGAATAAGAAGCACAACTGTTTGCAGCTCCACTTTCAAAGTTCAGTTCCAGCACCTATGATCCCCATGGAGCATGAGGAAGAGTAGGAATCTCATCAGATCTTTCAGTTCCTGTCCAGCTCCAGCTGTAACCTTTAAAAAAATACCTTGAGGTGCAATTAGGTGCTGTACAGTTTGGTTTGGTCAGTCTAAGTTGCCTGAGACTTCAGAGTATAATAGTAAGGATGCATTAAGAACAAGTTTCTTGACCTTTTATTCTTCTTGTAAATAATTTATTGGAGCTGACTTCTACTGAACTTCTTTAAGACACCAACATCAGTTCTTAATCTTTGCACTGTCATTTAAGTATCAATCAGACATGATTTAAAATTACTTTAACCTACTACAGACAGGGTCTTTAGATGAAATCTGAAGTATGACACAAAATTTCTTGTAACCATCAGAAGATAATATAGGAACACATAATGGGTAAGCTTCTTTGGAGAAGAGGAGATGATGAATCTGTACATGAATGTAATCAGTAATTGGTAGCCACACAATAATTTATTGCCTCTGTAGGAGTGTGTAGGAAAAGGCAGACATCAACAGGAAACAGGGAACAACAGGGAACCCAGGCAGAGATTTGTGGTGACAAAAACCACCCCAACAATATTTTATAACTGCGCAGTCTCATATATGATTTCCCTCAGATGTTCCTATTAACCTTTCCTATCTAGGTGCTTCCCAGTAACTGAGGTTTCTCCATCACAGCTTCACTGAAGTTAATCTTATGTGGTCATCATGATACTGAGGATTTATAGGGTTCAGAAGAGGATTTTGCAGAGATCAAAAAGTGAATCCTGCTGTAACAGAAACCACAAAAAAGTAACAAAAGTTACAGGGAATTCTAAGTACCCAGCATAGTCTATTTGTTTTAATAGGGGTCACTAACCTTTTCCTTGCAGTCATCTTGTACCTTTTTGTATCACAGGAAGAAGACCTCTAACCTCTACATTAGGATGAAATTTGCCCCTCAGCGAAGTTGATCCTTTACTACAATTATCAAAGGTGATCCTTTACAGCAGTAATCAGATCTGCAGATATGACAGCTGAAAAAGGAGAATAGAGAGATGACCTTCATGCCCCTTTAGCCTTGATTCACTCTGCATCTGGAAAAAAAAAAATATTTCTACACTAAAATTAGACTTTTATTGGCCTCTGCTCAGAGCTGAATTTCCCATCAGGCAATGGATCTCTAGGGATAGTGTCATATGACACTGATGTCCTGGTTTGCCTTTCTAAATAGGAAATTTTTTATCTGTATTTTAACTTTACCTGCATTGTAATTATCCCTTTGGATAATTGCTACAGAAAGGCAGAATGCCTTTTCCTTAGCCGTTTCTCCAATCTGGGAATATGAGGTGAGACCAAATATTACCATCCATTGCTTTTACTGAAGTTCAGAAATTTGGAGATAGTTCTCAAAGTTTTTTTAAAAAAATGTATGTTTTTTTACTGAGGTAACCAAGATTACACTTGGTATCTTCAGTTTTAAACCAAATTTTTACAAGAAACTTCAGGAAAACGTCTATCAAAATGTTCAAAAATAATCTCTCTAGCTTCACTGTCTTAACAAGGAAACCACTCAAGAATTCTAATGCTAGACTGCTGATTTTCTTCCATGCAGACTGATGAAGAACCTTAATGATATATTACCACCTTTTCCAATTTGCCAGCACTCATTGTGTCTGGGAAAAAAAAAAGAGATCCTGCTGCTGCTGTCTGCCCCACACACCCCCAGGAGTTTGGCAGGAGCAAAGCCTCCAGTCTCTGGTGGCCAGTTTTGGCAGTGCCATGCAGACTTTTTGCTGCAGATCCAGTTGTGTTTAGAAGAAAACACTTCTTTGTTTTCTTGCTGAATTTACAATGGTTCCAAAGCTTTTTCAATAAACCTGCCTGACTTTGGACACAGTCCTGAAACTTTTGTGCCCGAGGTTCTATTGTGGTTTGTTGTCTGTAATGAATATTTGAGGAAAAAACCCACAAAACAGCTTGATATTCTGCTGCTTTCAAGTTGAGGAACAGATGGCAAAATAGTGAGATTATCCAATTTTAATTCTTCACATTTAATTTGTAGGCTAATGAATATTGAACAATGTTGGCTCAAGTAAGGTGCAATGAATATACTTAATAGGAAAGAATACTTGCAGGCATTAAATACAGCTAACACTACCACAGGTCTCAAAGCTGCAATATTGTGCATCTAACTGGCAGATCTGTACGATTTCTCTTTTTAGACATATGTGCTTGCAGTATTTGAGAAGCATCAAATTATGTTTCTTATACTGATCAGTGTGCTCTGTTCGACGGACTATTATCAATTGTGCCAACATTTGTATGTAGAGAACAGATAGAAGAAACTTTCCCCATTCCCATTGTCTCTGTGCCCCCTGCATATATCTATTATTTTGAGAATATGGCAAAATGGGTCTTCTGAGTTGCAAGAAGGAGCATCTTGTGCAGAACAAATGCTGCCACTGGCTGCTTGCTGGCTGTGATCCCTGAGCTCTGTGCAGGCCAGAGAGGAGCAGTGGTCACATTCAGATCATGCTTTTGACAAGAGCATGGCCACTGCCCTGACTTCAGAGTGAACTAGTGTCAGCAACTAATTAGATATTAGCAATAATCTGTATCATGTTTTTAATATTAATTCTTTTCTATGTGTTGGATCTTTCATTCAAGGGCTGCTGTGTCTGCTGTGCATAGGTACATATTTCTGACAGCCCACGTGTCATGTGGGACATGTCTGGGCTGGCTTTGAGGATTTAAAAGGTCTCCTTACACTGAACTGATGCTTCTGCCACCAGCTACACTGAGGTTCTTGAGCTTATTGTCAATTTATTGCCTCAGAGACTCTGGCACAGGATTTCATCGTGGTACCCTTATAGTTCCAGCATACAGTGAAAACCACTTGCCCAGAAATATTTCTAAAGATGATGGAAAGGGATGAGCCCCTCCAAGATGTGATTGATTACAGGAAAGAAGAAGTGTCATAATGTTAGGCTGCTTCCTCGCCTGCAATTAACTCTTTTCCCATGGCTGTAGACGAGGCTGGACAATTAGCTGGACATTCAGTTTTCCAGTTGAGTACAGTGAGATCAGAAGCAGACAGAAAACAGAACATCTGGGAATTTCTGACTAGTTCACTCCCTACTGAGCACTTAGACATGAGGAGGACCAAACACATTATGATACCAAAACATGATGCCTATGTTGGTGTTTGCTTGCATGCTCAGTGCTTTATCTAAGGATTAAGGAGCAGATCCCAGGAGGTGATGCAACTCCTCTTCCACAGACACTTTCTGCACCATTTGCTGCCTCCCATGAGCTGGTGACAAGAGTTTCTTTTGTTGTAGCAAGAGCTCAAACACCCAGTGCACACACAGACACTGAGACTCACTGTGGGCTCGATCTCACCCCACACATGTGCAACAGCACCACCCAGGAGTAGGAAATAAAATAGGATCAGATATAAAACTGAAACTACTAGATGTCAGAGTCTTTTAATTATATATTTTGCTTCTTACCTAACCTTGAACTTTGCTAAAAAATAATATTATTCAGGAAAAAACTGCCAAGAAACTGGTTTTAGCAGTGCTGGTGATAATGTCTCATCCTGAAAATGAAATCAACAAATAAAGGGTCACACTGCCCTTTCCCTGGCATCAGTTCAGTCTATAGAATAACTTCCAAAGAAGTTCTAGAAAAAAATCTTTTTTCCAAAACATCACCATATTCTGCCAAATCATTTTGTCTACTTTCATTCTTTCCCATTCGTGCTGTGGATTCCTATGTCTTATTTGATAAGCTCAGGTGAAAGGCCAGCCAGAGAAAACACAGCTAAGCTGAAATTGATAGTACCTTTAAAAGTCTTCAACAAAATAACCTGCAATGAAAAAGCATCTCTGTCTATGATGGTAAGCTGTAAAACCAATTGTGAAAAGAGAGAAAAGTTTTCAAATATAAGTTTTGTACAAATACCTGTCTTTCACCCATTTTTCCACCCTTTGCTCCATAATTGAGGGCTATCATGGGCATAATTTTTTCTCCAAATCAGCATAAAAGTATACCATGCCAGGTTTATTTCTGTTATATCATTATATTGCAAACAACATCTCAATTCATGTTGCTTGCCCTAGAATGACACAGTGTGGCTAAATTACAAATGATTGCTCCTCCCAAGAAACTCATAGCAATACATATTATTTCCAGATGGAGGACCCACTGTAGATTCATACAGCAATTTTCACAGTGTGAAAACAACAGCAAAATATCATGGACTAATGAGAGCAAATACACATAGTCAGCATTGCCAGGCAAAGACTACCACTTGTGTTTGGTTGATTGGGAACTGACATAGCTATTTTTTGACAGTGTGTATGTCTTCTGTGCCATTTGGGTCTGAGGCAAGTGATATACCAGGGTTAGTGTTTTTTTCCACTGACAAGCATCTTTGCAAACACTGAAAGAAACAGGATGCTACAGATTGTAGGAAAATGAGTTTACAAGGGCGAGTGACTGCAAGTAGCAATTATCTCCACTAAGCTATTTGAAGAAGAAAGGAACAGGGGAAGTGAGCCCTTGCAGACTGAAGCTAATGCTTTTGTGCTTGCAGTCCCAGCATTTCCTTCTCCCCACTAAAGGCTTGTGTTGCACTTGGAGACAAAAGTCTGACTAGGCATGGCTCAGATAAATCTGCTCTCAGGTACTTCATGCTGCCACTGTTAGCAGCAGAAGGTACTTAAAGTAATTTGTTTGCAAGTGTTTGAAGCTTTCTGTCTCATCGACTGAGTCAGAGGTGGTGACCCTTGGTGGAAGAAATGCTGCATCTGGGGTGGTTCTGTGAGATGTGCATTGAATATGGGTCACAGCGGGTTATTTTAACAGAAGAAAAACAAGGTGTTACTGCTATCCTGCAAGGACTGTGCAGAAGAACCATCAACCTTCAGGAAATTTCATTTCACTCTCTACAGGATCAGGGTTTCAGTCTCCAGACAAAAGCTAGTGCTTTCAGGGAAGAGCCTTAGCAAGTGTCAGGACCTCCTTTAATGTGCAACCATACTTTTTATCCAAGGGAAAAGAGTTAACTTTTGCTGTACTGCAGCTCAGTTACCAGGACATGGTGTCTTTTAAAGTGCTTCATAGATGGCACAGCTGGTAATTAAAGGGATTAGTGCCTTTGCCCTCAAACTTGACATGAAGATGCTGGATCAGCTGACATTTGGCCATGCACAGTTGGCATTCCCTTTTCTAAGCTCAATCTTTCTGCAACCTGTGCTGCTACTCCTTGGTAATTTGTCTTGCAGTTATCTGAATCCACTGAAAGGGAGTTTTGGGTGCCTTTGGGAATGTCAAATGGAGACCTGCCTGAGAGGCTGCAGTGCCATCCCACCTGCTGAGAGGAGGGGGGACACAAGTCTATGGGCACATCCTTGAATGCCTTGGGCCAGTCAGTGCTTCTGAACATTCTGCCAAGGACCAGTCTGGAACCAGGGCCAAGCACTTAACAGGATGGTCCAGAAAAAAACCAGTCTGTTTTAGGCAGTCACACACTGCCCTGGCTATTGAACATCTCTCAGGGATGAACCATGTTTGCAACCTTGCACTCTTCCACTTATGAGTCAAGCAAAGTATCACCAGTAAATGAAGTCCTTCGTAATTTTCATTTTGTACCTCTATAGAAATAATTTGTCTTCACCACAGTATTTAAAAATTTAAGACATCATAACTAATAACTTACTCTGACTTAGTGTTATTAATGAAGAATCACATTGCCTAGAATATATTTCCAAGAGGGAATGTAAAAATTAAAATATATTTTTCATATTCTCTATGTGTTTATTTTGCTAGCAAACTGAAAGTTTTATGCCAGGGACAGAAATATCTGTTAGTTGTTTCATTTTTTCTTTTCATTTCTTGTTTTCCTTCTCTCCGTGTAGAACTTGCAGCAGCACAAAAGCTTCAGCACAATATAGATATTTCTGCAATTTTTGTCTATGGATACTGGAGAGAAAAATCTCTTCCCTATTATATCATAAAGGCTATTATGAAAAAAAATAGTAGAATACAGACCTGGAATATTGTGACCTTTTGTGCTTTATTCTGAGGTATTTAAAGTCAGGAATGTCAGTTACAGTATTAATTAAGCACAGTTTGACAGGAAACCTAGATTAATTAAGTAAATATCTGTCATAGCAAGTGAAAAGGGGTTCCCAACCTGAATAGAAAAAAAATGAGATTATATTTTTTAATTTTGGTGTCTGGTGCAGCCATGCTAAAAGAAGTTGCTTATAATCAAGAGATCTATTGAAAGTCAGTATCACCACAAAGAGGATGAATACGAAGTATATTTTTAAAGAGTTTTGTTGATAATAAAACTTTCTGTAGTGTGATCTTAAGATTATTACACAAAGAAAAGCAGTACTTTATACTGGAAGATTGTATCTTTACCTTGTGCAAAGTCTTGTGATTGTAAATCAATGCATTCACACATTGCTGTTCAAGGTGTTCTATTGGGGAAACCATCCAGCAATACTCCAGGGTTACATCATCTACCTGGAGGACAGCCTCCAGGAGCACTGGATGCCTACCACTGTAGGATGCACTTTCATAGGCAGATCTGTGAAGAAGTGATAAGAGGTAAACTTTAGTTGTATGCAAAAAAAATTAGGTATTCAACCCAAGGCAGCAGACTGTGACAAGGACAACTTCTCCATCTGTTTTCCTTTAATTGATACTATCACACTAAATGTTTTCTTGTCACTTGAAATCAATGGGAAATACCCCAGGCCATTTCCTTCCCTCTCTGTATTCATGTCTAGCATTTTTTTGGGCAAGAACTTCAGTTCCTGTCGTTATATTCTTGTTAATGACTCAACTGCACGAAGTGGTTTGCTCAGAAAGAAATATAGATGTGTCCAGCCATGCAACCTTTCACAGTAGACTGAAGTGGAGAAGGAAGGCCATTGCTAAGTCAAGCACTGACCTTTATTTCCCAAAGCTAGGTGAGGTAGCTGGTTAGTCTTATTCAAGCTGAAAACTTACCAGCTCCCGATAGTTTTACTATTTCCGTTTTAAGGACTTGATTTACCAATATTGGGCTGGCAAAACCCCAGTGAACATGGGAAGGGAGCCCTTGTCCCAGTCCCTTGCAGTAGCCCCCACTCAGCTGCAGATCCAGCGACCCTGGCTCGGGGCACTGGCAGAGGGAAGGAGCTGGTTCCCATGGAGACTGCCTGCACCTCAGCACAGGAGGAAGGGAAGCTGGGAGGGATGGAGACAGAGGCACTGTGAAGAGCCAGAGCAGCCTGCATGCTTTGTCAGCCGTGGTCGTGTCCTCTTTGTGGGCCATCCTGGGTCTCAGGCAGCACGAAGGAGGGTGTCGGTCCCTTGTCCCTCACAACTGTGCTGGATTTACCTGAGAGCACATCCTCTGCAGCTGTGGCTCCTTGCAGTGGGTTATGCTCAGTCTTCCTAGTTAGCATGAGCCTCAAAAAAAAACCAACAAACCACACCTCAATTTACCTACTGAATCTGGGGATTTCAATAAAATTTCTGTTAGTTCCAGATGTCATCATAGGACTTCAGTGAGGGCATCATTGGAACACAAATAAAAGACTGTTTAAGATTCCCCATTCTCTTTGTGTTAATGATTCATCTTTAATTCATTTAATTCTTCCATTAAAAAGAAAGGATTTCATGAATTAATGTTTTGAATTCAGTAGTTTATGAGTCGCTTACATTTCCTTTTATCATTTTAATTAATATACAACAAACTACGGAAAATAAAATTGAAACATTTGAAAAATTATTTACATTAATTATTTTGAAATTAACTTTTCCATATCTGAAGCGTGATAGTTGAAAATTCTACTACTGAAAGTGTTTATTTTAAATGTTTTTATTTTTAATGGTTAGTCACTGTGGCCCAAAGACTTCTTTTTACAGAAGAGGAAATCAAAACCTCATCAAGGTCAGGCTATATTTGTGGGACACACAAAAATTACCTGGACTGTGTAAGTTTGAAACCTAGTTAGGAAGATTAGGTAAATCAAATTAGTTAGGAAAGTAAAGCAGGGAGAGATTATGTGGTTTAGCTCACTAGTCTGAGGTAGAACAAGATCCTCTGTGGACAATATTTTCTGTCTATAAGGTCCTCCGTAGTTTCTGTCTGCCTGAATTTCATTGCACTTATAGAGTCATAGAATCATAAAATGGCTGGGGTTGAAAGGCAAATCATCTCATTCCAACCCCTTTGCCATGGGCAGGGAACCTTCCATTAGACCAGTTTGCTCAGAGACCCATCCAAGCCTGTTCTTGCACCCTCCAGAGACCGGGACTCTACAACCTCTCTGGAGAAACTGTTGCAGTGTTTCAACAGCCTAACAGCAAAGAATTTAATCCTAATTCTTATCTAACCCTCCCCTCCTTCAGTTTAAGGCCATCCCCCCTTGTCCTGTCACCACATGCCCTTGTGAAAGGGAGTCTAGAGACTCCCTCTTGGCTTCTCGTAAGGCCCTGGTCATTAGGAATTTTCTATATACTCTCTAGATTACCAGGCAGCAAAACTGCTTATAATTAAACTCTAATAACAACAACAGATTTTTTTGTTGGTCACTGAAGAGGGTTCATGAGAAGAAATCTGATTTGAAACAATTATAATTTCCATTGTTTTTCCCAGTGTGTGCTGTTTAGGTTTTTGCTCTTAAGAAATTTCACAAACGTTGTCTCAAAGATGGAGTTGCAGTGAAATACTCATCTTTAAACAATGGTATTCCTCGAACAGGTACTTCAAAATCTTTTAGGAGGGAAGGTAATCAAGGGAATACCTAACTCTATCAGGTTGCCACAGCAAGCTGTACTAATGAAGGAGGGTCACGTTGAAGAAAAATTCAAGTGAAACAAGGCAAATTCTATAGAAATCTGAATCTTTACCCAAAAGTATTTTGCCTAAGTAGGAACAGTTTCTACAGTACTGATCACACAATCAATATGGTGACAAGTGTGCTGTGGAATGGTAAGGGAAATAAGACAGATTCTGAGAGTAGAAGACAAGTATTAAGGTAAGTCAGAATAAAACCCAAACCAGACCAAAACTAAAACAACAAAAACATGGGGTTTTTTTTTTAGGTTTTTGTTTTTTTTAGACATCATCAGTGATGGAGCTATAAAGAAGTAGATGATCTACAAGAGAAGAAATACATCTTTGGTACACTTTCAAGCATTGCACAGGATCTGGTTCAAGATGTAGCAACAGAAGACAGGACTCATTTTATTATAGTGACCATCTCTGTAGGAAATACAAACCAAAATAGTCTGACATGGACATCTTTTAAAAAACAGGATCTGAACAAAGACAAGAGCACATCTTAAAAGACTATCAACAATAATGAAGATAAGAAAAGTGGTTGAAAGAACCATAAAGAATGGTTAGTGAAATCCAAGTGGTGATTCAGAATCTATATACACACATAAAATTAAGACTGAACACATGCAGAAAACCAACTCAAATGTTAAAAAAAGATACTGCCTTCAAAAAAAGCACATGCAAAAAGCACAAATAATGATAAAAGGTAATGAATTCCGTATACAGTTGTATACAATCAGTTACATGCCGGAAAATATTTCTAGAAAAAATTTGCTAAATGGCTGTAAAAAGTCAAAAGCCTTTAAAATATCTAAAGAAAGTGTCCCAGAGTCAATGAGGTCAGTAGAACATGGAAGTGTAAAGTGGAGCTCCAAAAATTTTGCACAGAAAATCATCGTTGTGCTTTGGTGCAATTTTTCCAACTAAACTACTGGAAGTGTGACTTGTAATTTTCCAGGAGTTCAGCCTCCTGGACTTACAATCACTACTGAGGAAATTCCAAATCTCTGCCCTTACAAATAATAATGATCTAACATTTTTACAAATGGCCGTTACTTTTCAAGGTGATTATTTCAAAATGCAACATCACAAGAAGATACGTGAGTGTAGGAGATAATATAAAGAGAGGTCTTTATTTTCCAATGGGAATGATAGGACTGAATTTAAGTTAGTTTTCACAGTTTTCAGCCACCTCAATGTAATTAAGAAGGTTCATGTGAATACATAGGTATAAAAATTTCAGCTTGTAGTTCCTTCTATTTCATTCCCAAAAAGACTTAATGGAAACTGCAGTGGGATAAGGCTAATAAAAATCTTGACATTTTATTTGCACATGCTATATTATTTATTCAGTTAGTTATAGAACAGCATATCTACTTTTAATTCATATTTTTCTGAGCATCTAGTAAGTGATACCGGCAGTCCAAAAATGTATTACGTCTGTTTGAATAGGATTCAAGGGTTAGTAAAAAATAAAAGTAGTAATAAAACTCCTTGAAAAAGACAGTTAATAATAGTTCTGTGAAGGAGAAGACTGCAGAATACCTGCTACATTAACACTCTCATTTCACATGGATCATGTAGGGTCCTTATGTTGCTGAGCAAGAGTACTTCAGACTAAATTTATTGGCAAGAACCCTACTTTAATACCAGCTCCCTCCCTAGAGTTATTTCTAACCTTTGTTTATCTATTTTCCCTACCTTCATTTTACTTCCTTCTATAGGTTTACAATATGTAATAGAAGCACTTTCATCTGGTATTGCTTAGCATCCTTCTCTGACCTTAACTTTGATGAATTAGAACAACCAGACATGATCCTCAGAATACAGGTAGGAGGTATAAATTTATTTTAAAAATCAGCAGGACTAGGATTTTGCTCTCAGAAAGGGCTCTGGCTGCCCACATGTCAGAAATAAAATGAGGAGTCACATGGAGAGATTATTGTCCCTGCTCTTTTTTCTGAATACTGCTGTGGCACCAAAACTGCAGGCCCTAGAATCTTTCTGAGCTGTGCAAGGTCAACTGTTGCTCTCCCAAACTGTTTCTGGGCAGATTTGGGACATCACATGTGTGAGAATATCCCTCAGTAACAGCCTCCCCCCTTATAGGCTGTGTGGAGAACATGGAGGCCATGCCAGTATGGAGTTAGTACGAGGATGGATAGCTCATCAAATCTGCATTCCAAGTGGTACAAAAAATTTAAATATTAATAAAATGTATACAAATATTACATACATCTTCAAATTATGAAATCAGGTTTAAATGTGAAAAATCAGTTTCAATTTATTCCCCAAATAATGCACCTTTATTTTCTCTTAGCTCCTGATTTCAAAGTTATAGGTTTTACTTCCTGCAGAATTTTCTCTAATCACAGAAGACAGAAACTTGTTTATGCAACTCATAAATGCAAGCTGAGACTCTTACATAATTACAGGTCTCCAAACAACATGCATACAGGAGCTGGCAAGGTTACACTAGATAATCAGTTTTAAGACAGAACAGCCTTTGAAACAAGCAGAGATTCTCATTACCCAGCTGCATAAATCCATGGTTCAGTCACATCTTGAACTGTTGTGAGCATTTCTCATCCCCCCAGTCTCAGAAAATACAGAATATAACTGGGAAAGATCACGAGAATTGTGACATGCATATTCAAAACTATACTGTTCAAAACAGTATATTAAAAATACTCAAAATATGGAACTGTTTATGAAAATGTGACCTTTAATAAGTAAACATTAACTGGGAGTGAGGAGTAAGGAAAAGTCCCACATTAAAAAATGCACAGAGCAGTACATGGGGAATGGCTGCTTAGAGTCTCTGGTAAAGCAAAAACTACAGGTTAACAGAAGTAAGCAGATGGCAGACTCAGAGAAAATGAAAGAAATTGATTTTTCATATTGTGTAGGTAAATACAGGGTTTTTTTTCAAATGCGAAGCATCTACATGAGTTAAAAAGATGGAAAAAAAAAAAAATAGAAAATCAGGGCTGTTAATTACAAAGACAACATCTCGGACTCAATGAGTCTCCAGAGTCAGAAAAACATTCTAAGGAAACATCATTATATTTTTGACCTTTTCTTTTTCTCTTCTTCCAAGTATCTGCTTTTGTCTGCTTGGTGACAGGATATTAAAGAAAATGGATACATCCATCC
Source organism: Thryothorus ludovicianus (assembly GCA_013397245.1). NCBI lineage: Eukaryota > Metazoa > Chordata > Aves > Passeriformes > Certhiidae > Thryothorus > Thryothorus ludovicianus. Next base: position 114,279 of record VZTB01015529.1, on the reverse strand, counting down.
CATGCCGTGAATACAAAATCTTTAGTTTATGTTAGAACTGCCAAGAATCATGAAAATTAGAAATAATCAAAATGTCCCTCATGATTTTTTTCCTCTGCATAACAGCTCCAGAAGGCATGATGTAGATTCTGGTTTCGTTTCCTCTGGTTATTTCTATGAAAACCACAAAGTTACCTACTGGGCTCTGAGCCTTTTTCTCCCCAAAAAGCTCTGAGTGTTGCTAGGGGACCCTTTAGAGGCAAGGCAAGCTCAGGGGTAAAGGACATGCAAGATGTAAAGCTGCTTTACAGTATTTCATCACCAAGACTGCATCTGTGCTAGTGCATTTATTCTGAGTGTTGGAGACTCCCTTGTTTACAAGGGCTCCAATACAAAGCTTACAAGAGCTCACTTTAAGCCATGCCATGGGTCCCAAACTAATTCATACAGCATGAGCATAGCTCCCCTCCTCCTGCCTCGGGCTGGGAATCCTTGGACCTAAAGATTTTGTGAACTGAACAGCTCCTTCCATGGTGCTTGGAGGCAAACTGCCCTTCTGCAGTCTGGTCCAGGCACACAGTTTTGCTTTTGCTTTTGTAAAGCAAATGGGACCAGAGCACTGTACAAAGGAGAAAGAAGGCTGTGAAGGGTGGACCTGGTATTATACAGGCCAGGATGGATAAAGGAAAGAACAAGGTCTGCCTCTGGCCAAGTGGGCTGGGAGATCAGCCTCAGAGGTGAAGTTTGTGTTTGGGGAAATCAGCAGTTATTCTGAATGAAGAGAAATTGCTAAGGCACACATTTACACTGAGAGGTGTAAAATTAGGAAGTAGCATAAAATTCCTCATTTCTCTCTTTAATCAAAAGACTGCCTCATGACGTTAAAGAGGCAATCAACTTACAAATGATGTCTCCAAAGGAATAACTGCACGTTGTTCATGATAACAAGTGCATCTTCTGTGAAAGATTTAAACAGTAATCAATTGGCACACAAATATCTCAGCTGTTATTTGTAAAGGGGAGTTAGAGAATTAAGGCAATGTACAGTGTATCTCACATAAAAATTGGCAGTTATCTTATCTCAAAATATGTAAAATATATAACCTCTGACTGGCGAACAAATAACACAGTGCTTAGTAGGAATCTCTATTCCAATACTTCCTCCACCACTTTGCAGTGCACAATGTTGCTTTCAGTGTTGAGATACATATTGCTTCATTTAAAATTAAGTCCCCTGATTGTCTCAGTGGGTGTCTCAGGCAATATTTGAAGTAATTATGTCACTTCAAAAGCAGCACAGGAAAACAATATTGTGCCATTTTATTTCTCTTCACAGCTGTCCAAACAATGTTAAATGAATCAGAAGTGCCTTGCATTTAGAGCAACAATATAAATTCAAAATCTCTCCAGCACAGCAAGAGCCATTGAACAATTAGCAGGAGTCCTTCTGACTAAATAAATATATTTTGCACTTCTGAGGAAATCCAAAGGGGATACACAGCACCAAGAATTTGAAAAAACAAACAACCTTTAACAATATTAACATGTCCTTTAATACTGATTATTCTATAATTATTTCAATTTTATTTTTTTTACAGTAGAGATGTGTTTCTAAAATTCAGCACATTAAATCCCATTCTACTTGGTCTGCATGGAAATTCATTCATATCTTTAGGATTTTTACTTGACATTTATCATCTTTGTTGTTACAGTGTCCTTTGTCATGCTCCAGGTATCTGCTTGCTTAAAGTAGGGTCTAGAAATCATATCTAGGTCAAATTAAACACAAAGATCTTAAAACCTGACCTGGCTCCACGCATGTTCAAGTGCAATATAAGTAAACACGTAAGTATTTAAGGCACAAATACTGGCAATAATAATTGCTAATGACATAAATTGAGCTGTGGAACAGCTTTCATGTTTCTTGCTCTTCTTTGTACTTTCCTATTCCTGTAATATTGTTTCAGATATTGGTGGAATCACAGTGAGCACAGTCTGAAAAAGTGAGATAGATGTAAATGGAGAAATATCTGAAATGAAAATAGTGATATGAATAATCACTGATGTCACACTGGACTCATGCCAAATAAGAGAGGTGCTACTGTCAAAGGTGTGACTGGAGCCTCAGCCTAGCATACTACTGAAGCTAAATTTCCAAAAGGAGTGATTTTCAGAATGAAGTGTCTGTGCACCATGTTTATCTACATAAAAGATAATCACATGAAATCAAATTCAACTAAATTCAAAGGCATTTACTTTATGCCTCACGCAAAGCATCTTAGTAGTGTTTTTAGTTAATATTCTATGATCCAGATCTGGTTATGAATATGTTCACATTTTTGCCATCAATTTTTAACTTTTTTTCCTTAGTTCTTGTCAATCAAGTGGAACAAAATTACCTTTTAAATTTCTTTCTTACTGTGCCTATTGCTTTCTTTTTAGTGACATCTATATAAGAACATAAGTACTCTGGACAGTTGCTTCTGTTGGAGGTTGGTCTTCAGACAGACAAATTGAAGTTTTCAAAGCCAGTCTAATATGCATAATGTGGTCTGATGGAAAATACATGTATAGCTACCATGTGGTGACTGCCACTGCTTAGTATTAATTTGGATTCCAAGCTGCAATGGAGAAATGGTGCAAAATATTGATACACAACATTTATCAATATGATAAATAAAATGTAAGCATCTTCTCTTTTTACTGTGCATCATGAAGGAAGAAAAAGTTCAAATCTTATTATAAAAGTAAAATCAAATGCAATTTTCTCACAAATGGGTTGTTACTCACAAAGCATTTTCAGGAGTCATCTGAGAGATGGGAACAGAAGCTCCAATTTTGTTTCCCTATTGCAATGGACAGGGCACTTCTGTGCTCTCTTTTCCCTGTTTATAAAATAAGGACAGAGCAATAATGAGTTCCTAGGTTTTATTATTCGCTTAATGTTTGCATAGCACATTAAAATATCAGGAGTAACATAAAAATCATCACTACCAGATGTATTACAGCAAACACAAATGCCTCTATTTCCAGCATGCTACCTTGTATTAGGTTTATATTTCCTTGAAATATAACATGATTTTTATGTAATAAGAAATAGATTACTAGGTAGCATACTAAGTAAAAACTTGGCACGAAATACTTTAAAACAATAATTTCCATCCCAAGAGAAACAAAGGTATTTAAAAGATGCTTTTACAATAAAAATGAACTATTAAAAAGTTGGCAGAAATTCTCTGGGCATAATTGCAGCTGTTCTTGTTTCGAAATGCCTATTAAATCTGATTCACCAGGACTGTACTACTAGCATGCCTCTGCCTATGGGAAAAGCCTAGGCAATAATTTAGACTACTTTAAATTGAAAATTTCGAGCTGTTGTAATTAATTGTGAATCATTAGAAACAGCTCAATTATATGACAAATAACACAACAAAACAAGATTGTTTATAACACAACAGATAATTAGCAAACTGCTGCAGAGTCCAATGATTTGCCAGAATACATGTAGTATAAGAGAAAAAAAAGAGAAAAAGGCATATCACAGACATAATCATGCTTGTACATCAAACTTCAAATTTCCTTTCATATCCTTCAGCACTGAATCTTCCTGGGGTTTAGTGGAGTCCATCCCCACTGGTTTTTACAACCTCCAGGCAAATCTTTGTGACTGCTACCCAAACCTGAGCTGAAGAAAATTTGGAGAGATAAAACAGCCTGGCTGTCCTCTGATTTGGTTTGCAAGAAGGAGTTATGAGGATTCTCTTTGGGAGGTGGAGTTATGAGGATGTACAAACTATAGATACACCTATATGTTTAAGCCTCTTTTTTGTCATCATATAGTTTGTGTGATTAAATATGGGGTTTTCTGTGTGTCCTAGGATTGATAAGCAGTGCCACATTGTGCTCATGCACTCGTGAACATGCACAGGTACCCCCAGAGAGGGCTCAGTGTCTGTCCCAGGCACGCAGGGAGGGCCATATGTCAACTGGAATGGGGCACAGTGCAGAATGTTAAAAGGTCTCCTGCAAAGTAATGGCCATTATTTTTCTGTTTCCCAATGTATTACAACTGTATGCTCCTATCTTCTTGGCATTATCTTGGTAACAAATAACTTACCTGTATTGGTTTTTTGTATGATCTCCTCCTAAAGCACACACACACATCTAGGAAAAATCTTCTATTGAAATTCCCATCTGCTAAAAAACAATTAGAGAGGCTTCAAGTACCCTCCATCACATCACTGGAAATTAAAAAATCCAAAGGGAAAAATATCAAAGTATATGCTTGGAATTCTAGTAGAAAAATGTTACCCTTTATAGCTTGTATGGTCGGCACTGATAACACAGAGAAACTACTTCAGAACTGGCAAGAAAAGATTTAAGTTATACTATCCACACACCTTAAAATCACACAAGTTCATAGAGTCTGATGAAGCTGAACCTGTATATTTAGTAGAAATCTAATGACATATAGGCTTCTTGGCCAGTTTTACAGTCATATACTCACTCACCATAATCACATTATACTTGAATATTTTGCAAGTATGAGAATCATTCTGGCAGGAGAAACTAATACCTTACATTCTGCATTGCATTGTCAGAAGGGATTTGCAGCAGGAATTTTGCAGGGAAACAGAGAGAACAGATAACCCCTCTCCTTTCTCTGGGTTTGTAATTTTCTCCTGTTAGGTAAAAAGCAGCTCCAGCATTGGCTGGGAAAAGCCTCTGTGCTGGAACAAAGCTTATGGCTATTCTGTTCCTAACAGTTTCTGCAATTTAAAAGAGAGCAATAGAGCAAAGAAGAGAGTACAGTCAAACTGTGGCAAGATGAAGTGAATAGACTCTGTCTGAATGGTAATTTAGAGACATCTTAGCACTGACTTCAGATGTGCTTCAGAAAGTACTTTTCACGAGGAGGAGATGCAATTAAATTAAATTCCTTTCCAACAATAGTTTACAGCTACCTATTATGAGCTTGTGAAAAGTGTCAGTGGAGATACTGAACATGTCCCTTGCCAATCTTACAAATTAAAATTTCTGTACATTTGCACAGTATTATTCTGTTTCTGTCTAGCAGCACTTTCTATTCTATTCTAGAGGAGCTATGTTCTATTATTCATGTCTAATTTTAATTACTGTATCTGTAATTTCAGCCACATCCTAATTTACCACATTGATTATCCATTAAGATCCTGTGAACTGTAAACTGTTATTTCCATCTCTTCCTCAGCAATCATGTCAGTTATTCACTCAGTCTTCCCACTGCAGAGTTTTCTATTCAGAGATGAAGTTGGTTGATTATTTATTTTTGCAATGACAGTGTCCAAAACAGTTAATGTTCAATAGACTGCATATTTTCCTCACTAGAACAGTGATGGTTTCAAGCTGCACTATGTAAGACTGAAAGTCTGTACAGTGAGAAAGAAACTCAGTCTCTATGCTCATTCTCCTGCTTACAGAAATATGCTGGTTTTGATTGCATGGAAAGTCATACTCAGAGTCATGTTCCTTTCACAGTCATTTAAAATCTGGGCAGTGTGGCCTGTGCATGGATGTGTCAGTCCACAGCAACCACAGTCACTCCTAAGGAAATTGTAGAAAAACTGTCAAGTTTGGGGATTGAAATTGCTTATTATTGATGGGTAGGAAGGCCATGCCCTGTGAGAGACATGAGCTGCTGTGGGTTTATTCTGCATTCCTACCTGCCCAAACCTTGCCTCTCACCTTTCCTGCTCTCATGCCATGGCTCTCCCCTGCAGCTCCCAGCCCAAACTCTTGAAGGAAGCAGATGACCCCAAGCAGAAGGGATATGAGGTTGCTGCAGTACCCCACAGGTTCAGCAGGCTCCCCAAAAGCAGTGCAGCATGGGGTGTAGGAACAGACCACTCCTCATAGCCCACTTTGCCAAAATCTTTGTTCTAAGAGATGTTTCCTCCCCTCACACTCAGGCTCTTTAAAAATCTGACTCACTCTTTCTCCACAGAACTTACACACATCTGTCAAGACACCATTGCATCTTATTCATTCATCCCTGGGTAATAGACAGGTCTTTCTTATATTGTCTGTTTTCTATCTTTCCTTCTCAGTAAAAAAAAAGTTGCACCTGCCAAAATCACAGTGTTTCCTCACCTATTCCTCTAATTATGCAATTCTTATATCCTGCTTTAATTTCCTCTTATCACAGAGTATGTTCTCGACTTCTAAGTCTCCTTTTTCTCAGGCTCAGCATCACTTTCTGTCTTGGTCTCCTTTCCCAGCTCTGGGGTTATTTCAGACAACCTTAATTATGGGAACATCCCTCCATTTACTATCCACCTGGCTTCATTCTTCCATGTCTTCATCCTCAGGAGTTTCCCACAGTGTTTGCATCCTCAGTGCTTTTAGACTGTGGATAAATCAGTGTGAGGACCCAGTCTGGCACTGGCATGCTCCACCTGAGTGTTGCATAGCTCTGGAACAGATTTTCCTTTATCACTTCGGGGAGTCATGTATTTGCAGGACTTTCATTCATAGTTTGAAAAATGAGGATAATGTTATTTGGTTGATTTTTTGGTTTTAACTTTCTCTTGCCATCTGTTTTTTTTTTGTAATGGAGTCAGCCCAATAATTTTAGAGCTGGGGCAAGGACTTCTGATGAGCTTATGGAACTAATAGCATTTTTTGTTTCAAAATGCCCACAGGAGTGCAAAGGGTGGTGTTTCTCTCTGTTCCTACATTTTTTTAGAGCTTTCCCTAGAGGCAGGTGCAGACTTGCATTAGAAGCACAGGCCAGCCTGTATCCCCATGCAGAAGGGACCTGGGCCATGGACATGAGCTGAAACACCCCTTGGGCTGACTCTGCATTAGAGCAGGGCTGGCTGTGCCTCTGTTTCCCTACTCTGCCCCTCAGTCCACCAACAGCTTTCTGTGAAGGATCCTGCCAGGTTGAGCCCTGCTGGGTGCTGGTACTTCTCTGACACAGAAAATGAAAGTTGTCTATATTTTTCTAATGGGACAAGTAATTTGAAATTTGAAAGTAAGTCAGTTTTGTCTGTCGAATAATCCTGCTTTTCCTTTTTCTTTTGAACGGATTTAGGAATTTTTAGCCAATACATATACAAATTCTCATCCTGTATTCTTCTAGTAAAATATAGTGGCATTTTTTCTACTTTCTAAGGTAGAAATAATGCCATATAGCTACAGAGATCGAAAAAAAATAAAGGAGATTATTGTGAAGCACAGAAAGGCCAACTAAAACCTCTTCAATTTACCTGCGATGAAAAGATTCTGCTCCTGATATTATTTCTGGAGCTACAGAATCAGGAATTAAGATTTCTTTGATTTTTTTAATTGCCAACAATTCATCGCCCTTTAGTGTTTATTATGAGTGAATAACAACATCAGGCATTTACCAACTCCATTTGGGACACAGACAAGTATTGGAGGTTTGGATAGTGAAGCTGATTCCAAATGTTTGCAGATGCACCATCTGTGGCTATCAAAACCCTCTGCTATACCATATGTGAGACCAATTCAGATACACTATAAAACCCCACTGGAAGAGAGGGCATAAATTGTTGGAAGCAAACATTTATCTGGAGAGAAATGAAAGGAAAAATGGCACTGAATGGAAAATATTACTATTTGATTTCTCTTGGAAAATGAAGGAGGAGCTGTTCTTTTCTGGACTGGGTCTCCAGCTTTCTGGGTATCAATAGGAAGCAATTTATTATGAAAAGTCTCAGGTCTGTAATGCCAACTTCCATCATGCAATTACTTGATTATCAGATGATTTTTTGTGTGTCCCCAAGACGTATTTCACGCCAAAAAAACCTGTGAAGGTTCTCCATAAGCATCCCAAAAGTTTGAGCGTGAGAGTGCCAGGGAGCTTGACTGACTGACATGAGAGAAATGACTTGGGCATCCTCTTCACCTTGTGCAAGAAATACCTGGATTGGGAAATGATTATTTTCTGTAGATGAACAAATCTATTTGTTTTCCAGCTATGGACACAGGTTTTTAGTAAATAGCCAATATGATCATTCTCCTTCTAACTTGATCAGATGAAATTTAAAGTTATTGTTATTCTGACCTTGTTCCCTCCCTCCTTCTCTACTAAGAAAGGATTGATGTCCCACTGTTATTTAAGAACCCACAGAGGCACCCACTGTGCTGGGAGCCCTTGATTTGGAGACTCTGTAGGGCTCAGCCAGGTAAAATGTTTCTGTTTTAAATTACTATATATAGTCTGCTAAACTGTGCAGAAATGTCAGATGCCAGCATGTGCACATGCCTCCTGATACAGCCTCATATGTAACATATTGAAAAAGTCCTTTGGTTAAAATGTCAGCACATCTGATGTGGAGGAATAGGAGAGGTATTTTTTCCTTTTCTTTCAGAAAAGTTTGAAAAGTTTGGAAAAAGTAGAAATCAGTGTTGTGAGACAGTATCAGTGAAAAACACATTTTAAAAGCATTTATAAAATGTTTGAGCCAATGGGAAGTAAGCCTTAATTTGGATTTAAAAAGAGATAATGGAATAAAAATTTAAAACTGAGAGTTTTTTTTCAGAAAACTGATTGCTTTGCAACATGTAAATAGACTATGACATGTCTTCAGACAATGGGATGTCCTAACACATCAGTTGAGAGTTACATGGCAAGCAATGTGTCAGTGGGTCAGAGCACCTAAAAAGAGTCAATGAGCTCATCAACACAGATAAATCAAAAGTGAGTCTGTCATTTAAAAACGAATTTGATAACCACAAAGCATGTGTTCCCTTACTTTACATTTGGGAACTATTTAGAGCTCTTCAACAAGAATATGGTGTGGGTGAGTAATGACCATTAAGTAATTTCCCCTGGAAATACTGGCCCAGCACAAAATGAAGATGCATTCTTTGTTTTGGGAGATGTGAAATACGTGAGCAGGAAGGCCAAGCCAGGGCTGCTAAGGTGATTGCCCCACAGCCATGCTGCTGCCACACCCCTGGAGCTACAAGGGAGTCCTGAGCTTTCATGCTTATTTGAAGGGAGAGACAGCATCTCCCTAACAGTGGGAACAAGTGTGTGCTTGGGGCTAACCCTAATGTCACTGCCAGGAAATCTGACCACGCTCCCCTGCAGCAGGAGTGGATGCCCATCAAGCCTTCCTTGTCCCAGATGATACTCAAATTATTTGTGTGATGAAAAAGATTTCCCCTTTGGACATGACCTTTGTGGAACAGTCCTAGTGCTTCTCAGAATAAAAGGAAGTATAGATAACAGGAAGCCCTGCAGAAATTTTTTAGCCCCAGACACTGTGAAAAAAAACAATCCAGTTCAATAAACATCTTATTTTTATTTAAGTATAAATTATTCTCAGAAATTACTGATTATCTATAAATGCTTACAGGGATTTTCTTTATTTAATATATTCTCTGGATTTTTTGATCGTAACATTATGTATTACTTGTCATCAGAATAATTTAAATGAAAGCAATGATAGTTCTTAAAAATATGATTTTAGAGTCCATCAAAATTATTCCTTGCCGTGATGCACTGCTTACTCACACTTGCACAGAAAGCTTAGCTAAAAATGAAAGAGTGGAAGTACTTTCTGAGTGAGGTGTTGACTAACAATGCAAGAACCTCAACCTTTCCAGGTCACAAACACCCTCAGTTTAGGGACCTTTCACTATAAATTCCTTAATTGTGTCAGGTCCATTGAATGAGTGAGGAGAAGAGATTTTGCTATATTAACTCCTTTGGACAAGGACTTACATTACATCTACACCTTGCCTAAATTTGGCACAATTGAAGGAACTCTGAAAGGGAGAAAGAAAGCTTTCTCTTTCACAGCAGAACGTGGCTCATAAGAGTCCTGAAAGTCTCTAGGCACCTCTGAAGTCATCCAGACTCATCTCAGTCCCTGGTGCCTAAAGTACTTCCCACATGTTTTAGAAACTCCTTGGAAGCTTGAAGATCTAAGAAATTTTCTTCTGCAGTGAATGTCAAAGGTTATAAGGAGAGATGATTATATTTAGTCCAGTAAAAATTATTTTAGATTAAAATTTTCTGGTATGCTTATTTAAAAATTTACAAGAGCAAGCCCAATATATCTTTTACCAGGCTTCCAAATTATTAGAAATCCAGAAGAAAAAAAGTTTTTGTTTTCCCTGCCTGAGGCAAAGGGTGTACATGACCACAGTCCCTGCAAGAAGAGGCACCTTCTGTAATATCCCTTGAAGCTGAACCACTGCACAGCTAGGAAAGCCTGAGAAACAGCGTGGCTGTATTACCTGGTAAGGAAGTATTCATCCAAGATCATGCAGTCCAAAGATCTTTTCCTCATGGATTTTTCCAGTGTATATTGAACTAGATAATCGCTGGATTCAACAACAGCAGCAGTATATGAAACATTTTGCATCATTATCTTACACTGTTTTTCTGAAATCTCATTGTGTTTCCACCACAAGGTGAGCTTTGTTGCATTGGTTTTTATCCTCTTCTTCCAGTGTATTTGTTCAATCTCTGTCCCAGTATCTCAAAGGGAGCCTGTAGGGATATGCATGAAGCTTGATAGACCTGGCCAGGATGTACAAGAAAATTTTGCAATCTGATGTAAAGATGGGAGAACTTACTGAATTTGTCATGTACAGATAAATCTTAACACTAAACTGAGTGATGCTTAATTCAAAAGAAGAATACTAAGGCTTCTAGTTTGGGGGAAGGCAGAACAAATGGTCACTTTAATATTTAGAAACTCATAAAAGAAGAGGAAGATTTCAAAATGAAAACCACTGGTCTCAGTGATGTGCATGAAGCTTAAGAATCATATCTGGAAGCAAACAATAAAAATATAACAATATTTCCATTTCAGGTGTAGACATTTATGGACATCTGTCAAGGAAATTAAACTGTGATTCTAGTGAAATCCTCATCCTAGTTCCCCTTACAAAATGAATTTCTGAGAAGCTAATTCTGTCGGTGTAGTATATTGTGAGATCATGACCCCTAATTAAGCAGCTGCAGTAATAAGACACACTGAATCACACAAGTGGTCAGATGTGGTCTTTTAACAGACACACTGTGGGAGGTAGAAGACTGAAAAGAAGGTCAGCCTTGAGCATCCCAGTCCAATTAGCAGGATGAGAACTGAAATGTTATTATTAATCATGTTGTCATCTTAAGACTGAAAACAAATAATTGAGCAAGGGCCACTCACGGTGCTTACCTAGTCTGAGCAGCACTGTCTCAAGATGTGCCAAGGGCTTCTCAGCATTTTCTGTTCAAACATGAGGATGACTCAGACACCAAGATACCACAAATAAGAATAGGGCATCTACTGGGAAGCATAAGAGAGCTGGGCCAATGTCCAATATTAAGAAGCCTGACTATGAAGTACATCAATGGAAGTTAAGGGACACTTTTCTAACTCTATCTACACTGAGAAAAGGTCTAAAAGAACATGAAAGGTTAAAGATATATTGATGTCATTCTAGCCTAAAAGTTGGGAGAAGTCAGAAAGGCTTTTACAAATAATACAGGGAGATGTTGTAAGCATCAGAGAGGGTTACAGGTAAATAAGAAGATAAAATTGATGGCAACCTGGATGCTGATGTTTAAAGACAGCAGTTTGATAAATTGTCAAGCATTAAAGGCTTGATCAAACTAGATTTTACCAGCTATGGTTTGGCGAGAATTCTGCCCCCCAAACCCAGTCCTCTTCATTTTAAACAAAACGAGGGTGAGACGTTGTGGTGTGTCTCAGGATACCCCAGGCTTCACCCAGATGATTCCCCTGCCAGGTTTGTCAATCATTCCTCCTTTCCATATCCTGAACCCTGATGAGTGCTGCCTGCCAACCCTGGAATTCCAGAAGGGCGTTGAGTGATTGGAAGAATTCAAAAGATGCTTTCCACCCCTGGAAAGACACTGGGCCATCCAGGTGTCCTCTGTCCTTTAGGACTTACCCCCTGCACCTGGTTGGTGGTCACCTGTGTTCCTTCCCTCCCCCTCTCCCCTGGTTAAAAGAGCTGGCCTGCCATGTAATTGGGATTCTGTTGGAGCAGTTACTGGACTCACAGGCCCTTGGGCCAGGAATAAAACTCTGAATCAAAANCAAACACCAATACTAGATATTAATAAAAGGAAGTCTAGGTGTCATCAGTGAAATAAATATTAAGACAAAATTATCTGAATGTGTAGTGGATGATATTAGAAACAATAAACATCATAATCAGATATTAAACAGCTGGTGATCTAAGGCTGTTACAGAACTAGTAGGCTATGCAAAGTGGTAGATTTTAATTACCCATTTGATATAGAATCAAAGGAATACCTGAAAATATATTAAAAACAGTTGGATAAAACAATTGCTAAATAATCTGAAGGAGGAATAATGCTGTGATAAATGACAATGACTAGCAGAGGAAACACATGCTTTGCTTAAGACTACTATCAACAACTTGACCCCTTCTTTTGAGAAGAGCTTGTGAGAAAAAGCCTCAGTTTCAGCATTACTCCAAAACCAGATGACATAGACTAAAGGAGATTATGTGCCACATGTAAGTAATCTGAAATGTAAGTTGCAATATGAATGGATTGGTGTTCAATGCAGATTGATGAAAGCAAGTCTGTGCTCATTCATGAAGAGCAAAGGTGCTCATTCACTGTGTCAGTAGACAGCACATCATTCACTGGCACAGCAGTCTGCACAGACTAAGATCCAGATTATGCATTACAGAGAAGTGATGGTTAAGAAGATCAGTAGAGGCAGAGAATAATGGAAATAGCAGTCCAGGTGATTGGCAAACTTATTACACTGAAAGCAAGTCAAAGGTGCATGAAATGGATTAAGAAGTGACACAGAGATCCATAAAAATGCTGCTGTGCACAGGATTTAGGTGTGCTGCACAATGTGAACACTTCTGCTTAAAGGTATATAGACTCTTCAACAAAGTTCCTAGGGCTACAAGCCTGAAAGCATCCTTAAAAATTTACTGTCTGGTTGGAGTTCCTTCACTGTGGCTTTAGAGAGAAATATCCCCACAGGGCTCCATGTTTTGTTTTTTTTCCTTCACCACTTCATATTTTTATCATCTTATGCAAATTTAGCTGCTCTGTCCATTGATATAATTTATAGATCCAATGTTTTAATGCACAACAGTTGAAAACTTCACATATGTGTCTGGCACGTCTTTCATGATACCATGATATCTTGTCCTAGCTAACAATGCTGCAATCAATGCTTTGATTTTCTTTTCCCCATTTTTTTTCTTCTCTTGTAGGATCCCTACAGACATCACCACACACCTTACTTGTTTCTCACACCTGCCAGTAAGAAATTGCCATGGTCCTGGTTTTACTCTTCCTGTTTAGCCTGTACCCAAAGTTCTTTCTCCACAGCACTCAGTCTCTTTGTTCAAAATCTTTTTCTCTCTAGTTACACTGGCAGAGGCAATCACAGCTCACAGCTTCTCCTCATGACCACTGTCCTAGCCTGATTCTTTGACCAAAACTGTCTTCTGTAGAAGAACACTGTTGTTGCTCTGCAGCTTCATTTACTGATCCTCATACATCAGCAATAAACTTGCAAAAAGGGAAGAGCATGGTCCTGTCAGACCTTTCTCTCATGAGAACATTAAGAGGTCAGATCAACTTAATTTTCCTCCTTCTTATCTCTGCTGTAAGTTCTTCCAGGAGTTGATTATTTCAAAGAAAACAAAATCCTTGACAAGAGCAAAGATTTTTGCCTGTATTTCTGTCAAATACTCTCACTATTCTCAAGTATTTCCCTGTGTGTACAATTAGTGTAAAAATTACCCATTGTGTAATTTTCGCATTGCAGTCTCTTTTGGGAATGTGTATCTCTGTGGCACTTCTCACAAGGAGTTCTCCCCACTAAAGTTGCTTCTAAATTCTATGGAGAAAAACCCACCCAGTAGGAACTGAACCAACAGGACAGCAGATAGCAGTCTGTATTTCTGCAGCAACCACACACACCACAATACAAAATAGTATGAAATTTGTCAGTCTATCAGTCCAGGGTTTTGTTCTCCCCTCCTCACCATAAAAATAAAAAGAGTCCACCTATTGCACATTGCCAGCAGCCCCTGAAGACACACAGAGTATGGCAACTGTCCGGGAGATGCAGGACAGTAACAGTCCTAAAGCATGACCTGAATGTGTTCCTTTTTACTGTGTGAGAAATAACTCTGATGGCTGCTGTCAAAGTTGTACACTTATCAACAGACTTAATTCTTTCCTTCCAATAATTGACCACCAGAGTACTCTCTAATTAAATTTCCTACAACTTTATGTAAAATGTATACATTAACCATTTTCTCAGAAGTGTCTGCACTGCACCAGGTTTGCATTTGCTCTGCGTTTTCTTGCTCAGCAGAAAACAAATCGAAGTGCTTCAAAATCAGGATAAATCTCTTTATCATTTGTGTATCTAAAGTTTACAGTCCAGCTTTGAAAGATAATTGTAAATCTAAAGGGGTAATTCTCCCTGATGCTACTGAGAATGTACTTTCCCTGACACATAATTATAAAAGGTTGCCCGAGTGCATGTCTATTTTAAACAAGATATGCAAACAAATCATCCCTTTTTTCCCCTAATACCTGAACAACAAAAGCTGATTTTCTGACATGCAAACCTACAGCAGCTGTCTGATCTTTTAATCTGTTACATATGCTTCGTCTGGTGCTCTCCCTGTAGGAGAGCACAAAACTGCTGTAGACATCATTACACTTCTTGATCTTCAAATTCAAGACCTGTGCCCTTTTATACTCCCAAAGTGCACAGGGGATCTTAGTCAAAGCTGCTTAGCAACTAAGGGATTTAGGAAATGTACTGTGCACACTCCTCTGGCCACTGAGCTGTAGGATTTTGGAAGCAGCTCTCTCTTTCTCTGCTTATCATTTTAATCAATTAAAAGGGTTGTCCATCCTGTGCTAATCTCCCTTCAACTCTTACTAGATCAAAAGACTCCAGCTGATTATTGTTGCAGATTAACAGGATATCAGACAAACGTTAATATAGATGTTACAAAGTCAGTGTCAGTATTCACTGAACATCTCTAGGTTCTACTGAGCAGAGATGAATGTGATTAAGAAAGGAAAAGGAAAAAAAAAACTTTGAGGTATGGCTATTTTTATCTTTTCCAAATCCCAGACATACATGAAAGACTGTCCCCACTGCTCTGCTCAAAGAACAGAGATGGAAAGAAGTCTTTGCATTTCATTTGTTCAGACTCTGACAACATAAAAACTGCAATCTAAACTCTATTTTCTTCTGTTTTCCTATCACACACAATCTAGGAGTCAAAAAATACCTCTAATACTAATAGGTGAAAAGTTAGATTGCAGGATAGAGTAGTAACAAGTCTGAGTGGCCTTGTAGAGTCCCTCATAGCCTAGTTAGAGAAGATCTTATTTGCATAAATATAAAATCTTTCTTTTAGGGAAAAAAGCCCCCAGCATTGAGAGTGGGGATAAAAGACCAGCCTGTCATGCCAAGCTTCGTGGCTGCTTGGGGGTGCAGGTGCTCCTCTGAGCAGTGGTAGATGACAGATACACTGGAGAACTTGAACCCAAATGGCACAATCTAATCTTGATGATATTTTATGAACAATAATGTCAACTCACCCTTAGCCCTGTTTCCATTCCCACCTGTCCAGCTTTAGCTTTGCCTGATTACGGTGTTGGTGGACACCACTTAAACATGAGCTCCTCATGTGAGTCTTGAGCTCAGAAACACCTGAATTTACCAACAGGCTGATCTCTTAGAAGACTATGGGAATGGTTTCACTTTTGTGCAATGCTAGTGATGGGACCACTACTGATGTGGTGTCCACTTGTGTCAACCTTACATTGTTGAGACCATAGTGAAAATTGAAAGTGTTTAAAAAAGTGCTGCAAAATTATTTCCCATGTGGCACCCACGCCTGAGAGAGATGGAGATACTTAGAATGTTTTTTCAGGAGAAATTAATTGCTTGCTTTCTGCCCTCAGATATCTGTCTGGGGAATAGATCTTTGATTGTAAACAGGTCTTCTGTTGAGAAGAATAAGGCGCAGTGAGATTCAGGGATGAAAAGTAAAATATAAATGAAGTCTAGAAACAAGTCTTTATTTTTCTACCTATGATGACAACTAACAGATGGTGTATTCCCTGCCACTGAAAGGCTTAATTCAGGGCTAAGCATATTTCTAAAAGTTATGCCAGAGTTCATTCAATAACTCATTATGAATTTGATGTTCAGATTTGTGCACTGTTGTGGGATACAGATCTTTTGCAAATATTAAGCATTTTATCAGGTTGTTTCATGGCAAAACCAGGTCCTTGCTTTAAACCTGTTATTCAAATGTAAGATCTAGAGGGTATATGGCTGCTAGACACCTTCTACCTTCATAATATAGAATTCAGACTTTCTAGCCCATGACCTGTGTGCAATATATTGATACTGTATGCTTTTGATAATTAAATATAAGCATATTTATCTCTTGCTCTGTGGATGTTACACAGCTCAAAGTAGAATTCTGCTCGGACAGTGTTTCATTGCTTCCAAGGCACTAAAGCAGTGTTGGCTGCACAAGCATCATTGTTCTGCTCATTGTTCACAAGAACCTTGTTGATATCATGGCAGAAGGTAGTTCAGAGAAACTAATATACAAATTGTCCTGAGATTACTTTGAGTGTTTCTTTTTTACAAGTCTTTTTGCAAGATCCAAGGCATGTAATTTTTGTTGAATTTAGCATTTTAGCAGTACCTTTGCACATGAGCATAATATGTAAGATAGAGTAATTCTCAGCCAAATAGATCCAAAGAGACCAGCTTTTTGCATCTGACCTTAGCCACTGATATATAATTACTGTTCATTTTTATCTCAATATATTCCTTATATATTTTAAATGTGTCCTTCCTGCAACTAAATGAAGCGTCTTTGAGACCTTTTTGTTATGAGACAGGAATGAAAGAATTTTCTACTCTTCTTCCTGAGATATTTGTTATACACACACAAGTTGTGCACCATTAGGGTGCAAGGTTTGAAACAGGAAAAAGCTCTGTGCAATTCCTCCATGATAAAATTACTTCAACAAATGCCATGTCAATACAGAAAGAGACAATCAATACATATATCAGCTGACATGTTTTTATCTCTATTTATCTAATGAGCTCTGGAAGCTCTTAATTCTGTACTGGCTTGCAGTGGAGGCATTCCCAACAAGTGCACAGTCCTGAAACAAGTGGGCATGGTATTAGCCTACTGTTTGGTGAGATTTTTTTTCCTTTAATGATGCATTCTGAATGTCAGGGTCATCTGTCTTTCTTGAAACAAGTTCTAGCTTTCCCATGTGGTGACAGGACTTCAGTTTGTACTGAAGCAGGGCACAACTATTTGTGCCATTTCCAAGCCCATCTTTGTAATATGAAGAATGTTTTTTCTTGGAGGTGTATGCACATTCGAGAGCAGATTGCTCAGTGAAGTGCCAGACAGAAATACTTGGGTTTTTCTGGGAACAGGGACTGCAGCAGCAGGTGTGGTCCTGTGCTCCTCAGGTCCTGTAACCTGACAAACTTGTCTCAATTGCTGGGGCAGGGGGACAGTTCCCTGGCCCTGATGTGCCAGAATGGCATTGTGTAACTTAAAATGACACCAAACTCTCCCAGATCAGGCTGGAAATGAAGATATCACAGATAGATGTGAGGATGTAAGAGGCAGCTGTCCTGGCAGGAGAGGCAGTAGTGCCCGTGCAGTGCAGTTCCTGCTCACCCTGCCTGTGGGGCCACTCACTTCCCTCCCTACTCTGTTTTCTCTGTATTTCCAGCCCATGGGGATTAAGGAGGGTGATTTGGATAGTTCAGTGCATGTCCAGACTTACTTCTCCATGGTACCAAGATGTGGCTAGGGGTAAATAAGGCAGGATGAGATCTTCCCGAGTCCTCTAGGTTAGGCATAGCTCAAAATGCAGGATATAAAAATTTAGGTCTCCTTTTCACTAGACTCAGGTGGCTTCTAGGACTTTTTGTCTGAAGTAGTGAATGTTTTCTCTAATCCCATTTTTGTTATTATGCTAAGGCCTTCAATACTTTAATTATCCAGTTATGATTTCCTCTTTCACAATCCCTGGGAGAGACTGACCTAAACTGAGAAGACTAACACTGCGGTGAGAAAGATGAGCATTAAGGCTTGCTAAGCTATATCAAAGCTTCAGAGCATTTAAGTCTGTATTAAAGCCAAATCTCTTACCAAGTGAGCTGTCAAGCCCATTAAGAATGATTCAATTTCATTTCTCATTTATAGCACAACAGATTCTCCAATCTGAAATGCACACTGGTCATACACACCTAGCTGCTAATAATGTTAACTTTTATGCATAAATCAAAATGATAAAAATTAAAAAATAAGCTAACAATACACCTGATTTAAATTCCATCACAAGGTGCTATTTGAAGTATATTCTTGAGAGATATTGGTTTTGTGTAAACTCACAAACGTTTATTAATCAACACCTGTTGATAACCATACATCATCAGGTGAAACACTCACTGCCTTTCCTCTTTATTCCTTCCAAAAGAAACAGGTCTCAACAGACTACAGCCTGCTCTGTAGGTCATTATTCTCAGTAAAGTCCTGACAAATTTTCTTGGATCAAATGATGAGCTGGAGCAGGCTTGGCACTACCTCATTTCTGAGACCACATATTCATATATCCTTGGAGATAGGTCCCTTGTAGCAGCATACTTGCAAATGTTTCCTTTTTCATTTTTCCTCGTCATTATTTCATTTCTTTCCCCTCACCCCAGGAATCTGGTTCCTTCAGTAAGCACATCAAGTGACTTGCAATGCAGCCAGGAGAAATGCCATCAAATCTTCAACAGAAACAGAAGTTTGTGTTTCTTTTTTTGCTATTATTTCCTGTTGAATTACCCCTAGCAGAGGAGGGAGAGTCTCTTCATATGCATTTCAGAAGTGTAGGCATTCACCTGGAAGTGAGGATTGTGTTAAGGTTAAAGATATTCAGGTTGCTGCAATTCAACAGAAGCTTCAAAAGACACAATAGTCATGTAACCCAGCATGATCTCCCCTGACCCAGGTGAGGGGTTCTAGTTCCTTCTTTTTATTGTGCTGGGGAAAGTCTTTTTAGTCTGACACCAAACAGGAAAATAATTTCAAAATCAACTTCTCTCAGAAGCCAAGATCCACAGACTGTCTGCCTCTGAATTCAAGCAACCTCCTTATGTTTTTTTCAATGATTTTCCCCGACACTTTTGATTACCTAAATCAGCAGTTAAGTAGAAACAACAAGAAACAGCACACTACCTATAAAGGTATACTACATTGGTCAGCATCGACTGCTGCTTCAAAAGTATAATAGAATTACTGCTAACAACTACAGTGAATCATTCAATACACTTTCATATTATAAAAGTCTCCAAAACACACAAGCAGCAGTTGCAAATATTTCTTACACATGGTGGGATTTCTTCTTCTGATAAGTGATGTAGGAATTCAGGCTGGGGAACAGGAGAGGACCTAGTGGCTTAGAATAATGTACTTTAATACAGGCAGGGACAGCTGTGATAATCTCAATGATCTTCTGTATCACAGGCCCAGATTTCCACACACTAATGCCAAGGCAGTACTTCCCCCCAGCCAGCAAGGATTGGGAAGGAGGAAAGGTGGTGAGGTGCAGTAGGAGCAGCAGACTCTGGTACCATGGTGTGTGCCTGACAGGCAAGAGTCCTGCACAGGCTAGCCCTAGTACAGCTCACTTCCTTATTTCAGAATGTCAGATTTTCCATCCCAAACTCCTCTGCATCCTCTGTAGCTCTTCATAGCAGTACAAACCAGAGATTTGCAAAAGTTGCCAGTCTGCTTTTTACCTGTGTAATCCTAGGCAATCCTCACATTCACATGAGGCTGGAAATGGTTCTGGGGCAGTGAATCATCAATTCCAAGTAGTGGAGTGAAGGGGTACCTTCACTGTGGATGCTTCTGTCTGCTGCAAGAACTGGTCAAGATTTTCAGCAGTAAGTACCTAATCCATCATTAGGCTGCTCGGTAGGTGGCTGATTTTTAGCATGTTTAATATTCTGGGAAGAGTCATCCAGAATTGTTATGACAGAGGATGGATTTGCGAGTCCTCAAGATTAAGGTCATATGTGGCAACCATGATAAACTGGCAAGGCACAGGCAAGAGACCTTGTTGAAGTGCAGAGCAACAGAGGGAGGACACCCAGGTGCCTCTGCAAACCATTGAGTGATGTTTGCCCCTGGCCAGTAGCTTCCTGCAGAGTCACAGCATCTTTGAAAGACTTCCTATTTGAGTGTGATGCATCTGAACACGATCATGAATCCAACACTCACCTACCTCAGTCAGCTGTTCCAGTGTTAAAATTCCCTTCCTTAAAAACGTGCTCCCTAGTTTCCAGTCAGAATTCTTTATTCTGCCAAGTCTGTATTTTGCTCTGCTTTCTTGTATCAGTTTGTTTCCTGATCTGACACAGGCTTTCCTAAATAATCTTGAGTTACTCACTTAATCTCTTCTTACATTAATTCATCATTGCAAGGGGGAGTTTACAACATTTCTCTTCTCTAACCTCTCTTTCATGTCAAGATCAAAGACTCCCTAGGGCACTGATCTTTTCTGCATCTTGACACACTTTCTCAAGTGAAAGAACTGTTATTTCAGCTGTGGCTTCTATAGTTGTGCTATACTAGACCCTAACAAAAGTATCTTTTTGCATTAAACATGTCAGCATCTTTGCAGCTTTCTGTTATTTATGTTTCAAATTAAGAAGCAGAGTAGGTAGCTGCATGAAGTCCTGATTATTGCTATAACTCTTCTTCTCCCAGCACACACCACAGTATTCACCTATCTGCCTATAGAAGCTTCACATAATGAAAAATTAATATTTTACCATGTTACTTCACACCACGTCTGTGCAGGTGCTTGGATCTGGGTCTTGCAGAAAACCATCGTTTCCAGGAGAGGCAATGGAACAACGTAAAGGGCTGCAGTCTCTGGGTGTTGGCATCCTGCTTGCTGCTGTGATCTAAGGACTAGAAAGTTCATCGTTTCACTTCCAAAGGTGGCAGGATTCTATCCCAAATACTGACCTAATTTTTGAGGAAGACAGGTACATAAACAGACAGTAAGAGTGTCTCTGTTAACGCCTGTGACCTTTGCTCTCACTTTGCTCCTGAATGTCCTGACTAGATTTTTTTTTATTGCTTTTCTACCTTTATGACCATTAACACAAACTTTGACCAAAATCCCCTCGGGCTTTGTTGATCTACCAGATGTTTTAACCAAAGTACAATTTTACTACAGACACAGGATTAAAAAGGAAAAAAGCAAATTGTTAGTAACAAATAACAGCATCATTAATTACGCCACTAAAGTACTACAGAGATCTTTATAGGACTTCATGGAGGTGAGGCTGTGAAGGACTGAGCGGTATTTTATGTCTTTTTAGGCCATCCTACCGGGTCAGGGGCAAGCCATGATGTATTTTATCCTAGATCAGCTGTAGGTCTGGTCACTTCAGGCTGGGCGATGCCGAAGACACTGTCCCGGTCGCTTACCCCTAGATGGCACTGCCTGGCAGCCTGGATCCAGCTGCCGTCCTTTTCCTTGGCTTCACTGCCAAGGCTTCGACTTCCCTCAAGGTTGGGTGGAGAATAGGACAATGAGATGAAGGAATTAAATTTCTGTCACTCTTGGCTGAAGTGAGAAATATTCCCTTGTCTGATACTTGCAAGGAAAAGAGGAAATAAGTTTTCAACCAGTGCGTTACAAGGCATCTGGACAATGTCTGTTTCTCTTGTGCATGAAGCAGATATTTGTTCTGACAGGGCTTCCTGCTGTTAAAACTAATATTCTAGAGGCATCAAGACAGGAAGGTGCATTGTTATAAACTTCTGATGTGTATGATTCTACTGCTGTCTTAGAGAACAAGGATTAACGTGACACGTTTTTCCAAGTTACCCACCTTTCCCTTATTAACATGGTACAGTTTGCAGTTTGCTTTTGTGTGCTTTAAATAATTTATCAGTATTTTAGAGCATTTTATGCAGGATCAGAAATTCCTTGTGAGACCTGATAGCAAAGTGATATCTGAATATTTAGGGTCTTTGGATTTGATTTAGCAGGATGGATTTCTTGTGAGATGATTGCAGTTCTTCAAGCCCTCAGGAACAGGTGGATCAAATTTTGAAGTCTAACAATAATCCTAAGCAATTTTCCATTTTTTAATTTCTGTAATAATTTCTTTTGTTTTTTTTTTTTTTTACTTTTGCATTTACAGTGGAAATACAGCAAAAGAGGAAAATAGCTTTTTAAGGGCTAACATCAGATATTACCCAGTTACCAGTAATACTTGCTATAACTCTTTCCCAACCTATCCCTAAATTTCCTTTCTAGCCCATAGAATACTTCTGTTAGAGTACATGTAGGCACATGTAATTGCATCCTTTGCACCTTGCAGAAGATGGTCAGTCATTCCTCCTCATGGGTACAAATAGGAGCAGGAAGTTCACCATGCTTACACTCTTAAAAATAATAATAAAAAATACTGTGATTTTTCTCAGAAAATGCTTCAGTGCAGGCTGACTGGCTGTTTTAGAGGTAATGCTGAGTCAATTGCTCTGCCAGCAGTTTACCCTTCTCTGTTACCTCAGCCTGCCACAGTCCACTCTAAAATACTGAGCCCATGCCAATAATCCAGTTACAGGAATAGTCTTTGTGAGTTTTCAAGGACTTCTATTGTAATTTTGTTTCTACCAAAAGGGTAGTAGATTGCATGTAGATTATGGGCTAGATCTCCAACCTTTTCCAGCTGTTCTCACACAAGTTTTGATCACTAAACACAGGTAAAAGGTCACCGAGGCAGCCCCCTGAGCCCAGTCAATGAAATACTGAAGAGTCCACAGAGGCCTATGTCTATATCAACCAATATAGACAATAATGTAATTATTAATACATAAATAAAAATAGATTGTTCAAAGTGTCCTATCATCAAACTCTGAAAATCCAAATCTGCATTTAAACCATTTGGGCAATACTCTGTTTTTTTAATTCAGCTCAGACAGCTCAGACGTATCAAGATAGGATAGAGCTAGGAAAAGTTTTGTGTTGATACTGATAAATACAGAGATTCTCACATGTTCCAAAATGCAGCTCTATTTCTTGTCTATCAGCCTACTTGGTAATCTTTCACACTTGGCAATCTCTATCAGCCTTCATTATAGAAGACAAATATAGCCTTGTAACACTTGGATATGGGCTGGAGTTCTTCCGTAATCTTCTTTGGCAGTGAACTGCAAGTTAAAAGATTATAAGGCTTAGTAAATAAAGCAGCAGTCTTTCACCTGCCAGACAGATTTCTGTCTCAGTTTAACCTTGATTTATGTGATGACTTTGGTTTTACTATGCTTTTAAGCAGATATAAATTTGTGTAACCTAAAACTCTTGTACTACATCCTGGATAAAGGGAGAAGCTTGGTTCAGGAGCCTGAAAATCCAGGCCAAGATTTAAAACATCATACACTCCCAAAGAATAGATCTACACATGTGGAACAGGGTTCACACAGGCATTGAGGTATAATTCAGCTACACCTTCAAGGAAAGCTAAGCTATTTGTGCATAACAAAGATAAATTTTAAGTAGTCAGGAAATGTTTTTGAGCTCTGAGTGCCACTTTGTCAGAAATTCCTTGCACTGAAATATTTGAGTACCTCCCTGTCATACCTCAGGGTTGGCATTCCCTCCTCAGTACCCCAGGTGCTGCCATCCCACTCTTAGGATCACATAACCTCTCAGTTCCAGGGGTGTAAGCACCTGTGGATTTGTTTATGAATCTAAGCCTTAGTGTTTTCTACTTTGTCTGGATTGAATAGTCCAACATTGAGGTCATGATGTCTGCCCACAGGACTATTCATTTGCTGAATTTCTCAGGAGTCTGTGACCTGGAAGAGAGGAGGTTGATGACTGCTACCAGCTGGGTTTCTAACCTAAGGAATGAGAATCACACAACCAGTATTGCACCAGGGTGTACTCACTTTTTAATTGTTTGGTTGATTTCATTCAGTATGCATTAAAAGGGGTTAAAAAGAATGGACTAATTCTGAGATTTCCAATTAAAGTAAATATAAAAATGTGTTATAGTGATTGTAATTCTCACATCTAGCAATGAGTGTGGTGTGTTACTGTAACTCTTCAGGTACTATCTTTTGACTTGGCCAATAAATGCCCACCCAGCAGTACATGAGAGCAGTCACATTACTGTGACTGTGGGGCAAGGAACTGTTTTTCTTGGACAAGGGCAGAGCTACAGTTCTCGTGTTAAACACCTACAGACCAACCTGCTCATGTGAGAAACTGTCAGCATTGCTTGAGGAAGAGAGTGAAGCCTCCCAGCTGTGGCAGAAGTGCCCACCCTGCCTGGTGCTACTGGAGATGGACCTCACTCCCAGAAATGATTGGCTTATTTTGTCCTCAGCACCAATTTCAACCAGTGCCATAGCATCCCTGAAGGAGCATTAACCTGAATATTATTTTGGTCAGCATCTCCCATTTTACCTTCAAAATTAAATCTACTTGCTGAATAAGACAGAATGTAATGTTGTTTAGTGCTATTCAAAATCAGAGAGCTTTTTCTTTTGTGTATGTGAATTTGGTAGACCTTTGACTACATAATTTTGTAAGCTATGTACTTAATATTTTTGTGGCTCGAGGACATGATATATAAATTTCTGGCAACATATATTTCACTAATTTGAATATTTTTAGAGTTTGTTTTTAATAAAACCTTGTTAGCCACAGGCCTACTCTTTGAGAGAAAAAAGATTATTAATTTTTAAGTCCTTTCCCTGCTTCACAGGCATCTCTACACCTCCCAAAGTAATCCAAAGTATATGCAGAAGTGCAAAGCAGTAGGTCAGTAAGTGAGCACTCAGATGTGCTCCAGCTTACAGGGCTGAGGCAATGCCATCCCACCAGCTGCTCTGTGCCAAGTTCCTCCTGCCAGGAGCCCCCCCCGCACAGCTTGCTGCCAACTGTGGCACTTTCTTCCCCACAGGTGCTGTAAAATCTAATCCAAGTGTGTCTGAGACCTCCACAAGCAGCTTGACCTCTGCACTGAAACCTTAAATCAAGCTGGAGTACTTCCTTTTAAGAGGAGAAAGGGAACAGAGATGAAAATAGATATCAAAGGAGCTTTTAAGAATTTATGATAATGCAGTAAAAAGTAACTTGCAAAATAAGATGCTGTTGAGGGGCATTGGTAGAATGGCACTTATGGATAACTTTGTGTCTAGTTACCCATTAGACTTGCAGGTGGTCCAGAATAAAGAATCTGACAGAACTATACTTTAATGGCTGATATTTAATAGCTCATTTTTATCTGGCATCTGCAGAATGCTTATGTGGATAATAGCTATTTAATATAACTGCTGACAGTAGTCAAAAATAACATAAAGACAGGCAGAGAACCAGAGGCAGAGAAAAGATTTCTGTAGTTTTGGGTTGTGTTTTAAAGAACACAAAATTGCAGAAATATCTTCATATTTTCTCTTAGGACTGGCCAAATCCAGGCTGAGGAGATGTTTCAGAAAGTGTTGGTTGGCCCAGACCAAAAGCAGACTGATGACCAGGGCAAACATCAGTGGCCTCAGTACACTTCTACTGCTGGTTAATTCATTAATAAAGTCTTCGTGCCAGTTCCCCTCTCTCATCAAAACAACATAAGGGAAAGACCTGACGCTGGGTTTACCATAATGCGATTAAAGAAAGCTCCTCTCAGAGACAGTGCAACAGAAAAAGCTTTTGTATGAGCTTCTACTTGCCTGAAATTATTACCTTGATTTGCAGTTCTCTTCTAATATTAGGAAATTTTTAGGTGTCATGAGGCAGCAATTTCTGCCAGGAACACAGCCAGAGGGGCAGCTCTGCTTCAGCTTCTCTCACAGCTTCATTTTGCTCCTCTGAGAGGGGTGCTAATCTGAATAAACTTTCTATGACACCCATGATGGGAGAAATGTCCTTACATCCTCTATAGCTTTCTTGGTCTCCAAAAACTCCTTCCACCACCTTGTCCTCCCCACATTTTCATCCCTGTCTATCACAGAAAAAGCTAATTTAGTTACAGGCACCGAGACTGCTCAAATGAACACTAGCACTGGACACATCATGGAAGAATATTATCCTCTATCACAGAAAGGTCTGGGACCAACATCACATTGGGACACTCAAGAAACTGTCACAATGATGGTTTTTTTTATTTATTTTATTTTTTTATTTAACTTCTCAAAAAATTCATCCAGAATCTTTCAGGTCTGCCAGGTCATCCAGAATCATCCAGGTCTTCAAATTCAAAACTTTTGGCCCCAGATATTAGAATTCTACAAAAATATTGTTCCTGTCTTAAAACTAACTAAACTGTTGTGAGATCAAGAACACTAAACCAATAAATGCATTTTCTTTTATAAATTGTTTGAACCTCCACTAGTTAGCTTTAAAATCCTTGAAATTCTTATTTAAGACTTGCAAGGTCTCCGGTAAATCAACATCTAACAAACAGTCAAAAGTAAAGGAAGTTTATCAGTATTCCTTTGAACAGTTTTGTGGCAAATCTTTGATGTTTATAACTCACAGTTCAAGCTCTGTGAGCTTTGGGGCAACCACTTTCACATCTCTTTCGAGTGGTCAGGGGAATACTCAGGGCTTGGGGACAGGTGGAAGGGTCACGGCTCAAACCATTTATCCCTCAGGAGTCTGCTGTGAGTCTGCATTCCAGCCTTGGAGTCTGTCAGGTGCCTGACCTGGGCAGGGCAGTGGCTGACCCTGCCCTTTGGCGTGCTTGTCAGTGAATATTTTCAGGTATTAATTCTTGAAACCCGTGGGATTAGAAGGATAGTTTTCACATTTTCTCTAAGGAATATATAATATGTGTATTAGCAATATATAAGGTTTCATTTGAAACCATTTTGCTGGTAAAGAGACATTACCTTTTTGAGAGAGGTACAGCTCAATGCAGAATTTTTTGCCTTCAATAAAATATTACCTGCCTGTAAGCTCAACATAAGTGTTGTATGTATCATACATGTCAGATTTGAAATATCTTTTGTACAACATATTTGTATACATGTACAGAATGCCCATAAATACTCACATCCTTGATGTATTCAATAAACATGCAAGAGTAAAGACAATGATTTAGAAAATTCCATTCATCACTCATGAAAGAAGGACTGTTTTTTTCTAAATATCTAAAATACTTTTTAATGCTCTCATGGCAAATGGCAGAGAATCAGTAATTTGCTGGTGACAGTTTTATAAGTCTATTTGTTCATGGTTATTTATACAGTTCTGCTAAACAGAGCTATAGGCAGCTAAGCAACCAAAAGTTACACCACTGTGTTACGCTGCGGTCCTTCAGACTGCCAGAGTCTAATTCTAGTTCACATCATAAAAATAGTGCCAGCAAGGATTGCATAACCTTGTAATCTGCAGCCACAATACCAACCTGTGCTGGCACCTGTGCAGTGGAGCTTTACCTGCTTCAGACATAATCCGGAAACAAACACTAGGTGGGGGATTTGTGGTGCCAGGTGACTGAGGGATCTCTTGCTTTTCGTGCCTTGGAAAGTCGTCAGCCTAAATGAGCAACTCCACCTGCTCCTCTCACGACTGGTCCCAAAGGAAGATGTGTGGCAGCAGCTGCAGCTGTTGTAGAAAGTTGGTGGTCAACAAAATGCTCCCCCAGAAAAGCATAAACTCTGCAGAATCTTCTTTTTCAGCTGATCTGTGTGTCCCAAGCAATGATAGATTAATATGTATTTAGGTAAAATGTCGTGTTTGTGAGTGCTCTGTCAGAGGGGACAAAGCTCTCTGAAGAGTGGCTCACTGCACCTGCCAGTGTCTCAAATATCCCAGCACTGCCCATGGCACAGCAGAAGGGGCCAAGGTTTGGTTCCCTCCCATCATTTGTCACCTCACAATAGGTACCCTGGGTGGGAGGCATGACACTTCAAAAGCCAGAGGGAGCTGCTCTTCTTTGTCCCTTATGCAACTGCTCTACACTGTGCAGATAGTAACACATTCTGGAGAATAAGGGCCACCAAGTCAGTAACCTGCATCAAGGGAGGTGTTGCACCTAGCAGAGAAATAGATGGATCTTAGGCATTGCTTCAGCAGGAGGGAAGCATGAACATTGGACAGTCACTGAAACCAGTCTAGAGCTTGGTATGGTTTTATTCCTAGATGTTTCTGAAAGACCAGCGCTATGTATAAATGCAGATGTTTTCTTATTGTAGTCATGTTAAAAATAAACATTCTACTTTATGAAATAAAGCAAAAGAAAGTAATTTTTAATAGTTGGAAAAGAGCAGAAGATAATGTTCTTTGTGAAAGCATTTGGCATGACTGTACTGCTTACATTGCAAAGCCAATGTATTTATAGAAGCCTAAGACGAAATAGAAAGTTAAGTCCAGGACGGATTCCTTAAGCTGAACTTTGAAACTGAGGTCAGAAAATTGCAGTGTCAGTCATGGGGGTTGTCTGAGCAGGTGACAAACAGCAGCACCCACACAGCTCCCTTCTTCAGAGGTGAGTTGTTCTCAGTCCTCAAGATCTCAGACTGCTGAGCTCTCTCATCACCAAACTTCTAATTGAAAATGTGATAAGCTGCTCCCTCCCTGTAGGAAGCTACCAGCACTTAGATCACCTGGGTAGAGCATCTGTCTCTGGGGATCACTGTGCACTGTATTTCCTTGAGTGAGAGCCACAGTTAATGACATGGCCCCTCTCCCTGCAAACAGCAAAGGCCTGCAGAGGAGGATAAAGGAATGAATGACCTGTGGCTTGGCAGAAGTTGTCTGCTCAATCACAGGATACGAACTGAGGCCAGTGTAATGAGGCGAATAAAAATAAATCTTGGCAATAACTTCTGTGTTGCAGTCTGTGGCTGAGACTTTCAGATCCATCAAGAGTTTTAATCACCATACAGAATTTTGACATTTATGAATCTAAAAAAATTGTCCATGGCTGAGAAAAGAAGTAAACTGATTATGGTCCAGGATTGATTTCGGGCTGGAGATGTTTATGAATATATATAGTGGGTATTCATTAGGCCTGACAAAATTCTTCTTCTTTTAAAAATCAGTGATTTTAGCAAAAGGAGTTTTAGAAAGCTAACAGATACAAGTCTTGGTAAGTCTTCTACAGAAATATTTTTTTAAAAAAGACAGGAAGATTTAGTGGCAGGTATTCCTCAGTCTTCATATTTAATGAGGAGTAGGAATGGAAAGCAGCAAATATTAACATGAGGGGATTAGGGCAGCAACTGTTTAAATACAATGGATTAAATATTGTCAAAATAGTGATGCACTGTTCACCAAACACTGCTATGTTTCTAGAAGGAATATTCTGCACAAGTGTGTGTGCCCATTTTTGTGTATAAACATGCCTAAATAACTTCACTGGACATTTGGAATAGCAGCATATGAGGGTACCTGACATCCAATCAGTGCTAGACCCACAGATTATCCTGCTCCCAGAAATGTTGTGTGGATTTTTGCCATTTTTCATTACAGAAACCTTGCCACATCTTTTTCTGAGATGTGCCCTCTACAGTTTGATTCTCTGCACACATCTTAAAACATAAGAATAGATGATCTGGGTTCAGAGAGAGTGTCTACCTGGGTTCTAAGTACTGGTTATTTATCGAGTGTAAGAAGAAGAAAAAAAGCAATATTTCTTTAATTAGCTTCTCTGTTCACAGACAGCAGCAGATTGAGAGACTTCCTGAGCAAGACATGGCATCTACATCTTTGGAGTTTTACTGGACACATTTTCTATTTTTATTTTATCTGTTGCCAAACTTATTTGTACTTTTGTATCTAAAACATTGTAATTTTTACAGTTTCTTCTAATGTCCCCAGTTCAAAATGACAATTTCCTAGTCCATAATTTCTCAGGTTCCCCAGGAGTTCTTATTAAAAACTTGCTTTGTATGCATTACCTTCCTTTGAGATTTTTTTGGCAATGAGTTTACTTGATGTGCAGCTGACAAAGATTGACATGTTTGTTTTGAAGCTGTTGCCACCTAACTACATTTAGTGTGCTCTGGTTCAAGTTCATCTTGCTTGAAAGGCATGCTGTACCTCTGATCATTCTCCTTGCTCATCTGAAACTGTATCTTAGAGGGGAGATAAACAAAACCCAGAATGCAGAAATGTGATCAAGTTTGTTTGTTACAAAAATGACATTTAAAAGCTAGATCTCTAAGTTTTGCCTGATAGTACTTAACCTTGTGTTTTCATTTTAAATTATAGGGAGTACTGAGATGACATTTTCATAAAACGACCCACAATAAATCTAAGATCCATCTTTTGACTGAGTAATAGTTAATGTCAGATATTTTTTGTAAATGCATTTCTTTGCAGCTGTCAACAGTTGTTCAGTTCAATATAATCTGCAATTCTTTGTGATCAGTTTTATTTTAAGCCACTCTAAATAATTTTGTAAAGTCAGAAAACTTACGTATATTTATTTCTTGAGATCAATTTCTGTAACTGCTTTTCTGGCTCATGTATGAAAAAACACCCATGATCGAAGTCCCAACACAGTTCTTTTGAAACCCATCATTTCTTCCTGACCTCTTTCCTACCTTCTATGTAGCTATTGCAGAGCACCTTCCTTTTACCCCATACCAACCTACTTTCTCTAAAACCTCTTTGGAGAGGTATATAAGCAAAAACCTTTCTGAAATCCAAGCCTGATGAATAAACCACCTTAATATTGGTAAGCAATAATTTAATGAGTCCTCCAGGTAATGAAGCAGGCTCGAAACCCGTTACATCTTCCTGCAAAAACTATGTTAACTCTGCCCTATTAAATCATATTAATGAATGTATACTGTTAGTATTGTTATTTTTTACAATTTCTACTAATCTCCCCACTTCAAAAGTACAACCTCCTAGTCCATAATTTCTAAGGTTCCCCAGGAGTTCTTATTAAAAACTGGCCTTGTATGTGCTATCTTCCTTTCCTTTTGTACTGAGGCCAATTTAAGTGATAGGTTATCCACCACAACTGAAAGCATGAACATTTCAAATCTGAATTATCTAAGACCCACTGGGCAAATTCTATCAGCTCTGGCAGTGCTCTATCGATTTTTCAAAAATTGTCCTGGAACATCCTTTGCTGACTGTTCTGACTGAGATGGTTCCCCTACACTTTTTCCTGTAAAGAAAGGCTGTGGGAATAAGACCAGGCTCAGGCTTTGACAAATTGACTGCTGATGGAAATATTGCACTTAGCTTTTCCACTGCTTCTTTATCTTCCTTGAGCAATCCTTTTACAAGTCAGCTATCTTTCAGTACTTACAAGTTTTCTAAAACACATGCCATTTCTGATATGGTAGAAAAAGTTTTGTTGCTAACATTCATATAGCAAATTGAACCTTTGGCTGCTTGTTGAATTTGTTCTGTCCTTTCTTGAAGTATTTTTACATTCAACATGCCAGAGTATGTGATTCTTCTAGTTTGCAGGTCGTTTCCACATTCCTTACACCCAGAAATGTCTTTTCTCTGCTATATGACCACAGTCTCTCATGACCTTTGCAACTTTGTTTGGATAGAAGTATATATGTGAGCCTCTAATCTAATGCTTTTATGTAATCTCCCTCCCACCTATAATCATTTTATTCTCTTACCAGGACTTTTTCATTTCCTTTGATGAAACTATATCATCTTCATGCAGTTCCCAATTTTGAAGCTAAGCAATAGTGGAGTGTGGGGCTTGGAGCTTTTTTCCTGTCTTTTGGGAGCTTTCCTCTGTTCTACATGGCTTCTGGGTATAAGTATATTGAAGTCAGCATTACAAGATAGTTGTTTAATAATGCTTCAGACTAGGACGTGTGAGATGATCCCATGAGGACTACATCAAATCATTCTTCTCTCTTTATGAGTTTTCTAACCAGCTACTCCAAGAGATAACAACTATAAAACACCTACTGTGTCCAAAAATGTAGCCTCAATATAATATCCCATGAGGTACAACGGTGCAAAAGGAAGTGGGGAGGAATGAGGCCTGTCTTCATTAGCATGTTTTCTGCGTTTTTTGGATTCTCTATTAACTCCCTTAGCAGTAACAATCCATATGGTCTCTGCCCTGGGTGATTACAGGACATTTTCATACTGTCAGTCTGAAGTAGCAGTTGCTGGGGATCCTTCTCAGTTGCCATGAATATACTGATAAAGAATGTTATGCATTGATCAAAGTCACTCATTTCCTTCCATAATTTCCTTAATGTATAACACCCCACCCCTGCTCGAACAATCCATTTTTAAATTCCTATCCTCTCATGTAACTTATATACTGTTATTTCAATTTCAGTTTCCAAGATTATCTTTCTTCTGTTTGGTCTCTGCAGAGCTTATGCAATAATAGCCATATATCCTTGATACCTCCTTGAGTTGGTTATGGACTTGCTTTATACAGAGACTTATTTATGCACTTTAACAAGCTTGGGTCTGCTCAGTGGACCCCGGTGGTGTTGGAGCTGGGATATACCAGCAGTAGGTCTTTAGTCATTTCTCCCTGAATATTGTTCAGTGTCAGTGACATTCTGTGTTTTCTGATGGAATACAGTACATATCTATAACATCCCTTTACACATATTTACAGATAGCTATCTGTTTCTGTGTTGCAACTCTGGTAAAAGCCTGGGCCTCCAGTTCACCAGCAAAAGGCTTGGTGGTGATGGAGGGGGAGCCCTTCTCATGGTCACCTTTTAGCATGAAGAGCAAAGTGCCTCAAATGGAGGCTTTCACACCATCTCATTCACTAACACAGCTTTCCAGGGATCTCCTCATCAGCTCTTTGGCTGGCATGAACTCAGTGACCTGCTGGGGGCCAGCAGTGCCTCCCCCCTCACTGGCCCCTGCAGAGGTTGAGCAAGTGGGGGTGTCAGACTCTGCCTCTGCTACAAACAGCAGAAAAAGGAACAAGCTTGAATCCTGATGAGTGGAGGTGAGAAATCAGCCAGGGGAAATACAAAGTCAATGCACTGGGTTATCCTGTAAAGGATTCAATACCAAGAAAATGGTCCAAAACTGCACCCTGCAATGGATGCTGTCTATTATTTAAGAGATGTACAAATCTCTGTTATGTATTTCACAAAGGAAGATAAAGCATTATTTTCCTCACTGGTAATTATATGCCGGCCCGTCATCTTGTTTCATCTACATAATACTAGTTCTGTGAATTTTATATAGGTAGCAAAAACCTAAAGATATGACAGTGTCTTGTTGCATATTATTGACACTCTACTTTTGAGTGGATAAAACAAAGGTAATACTTGTAAGCATCTTTAGTAATGCATGATTGCTTTTAAGTACATGTTTATCTAAAGAAAAGTTAATTTTCAAGGTAGAAAATGATTGTTTTGTAAGCATCTGCT
This sequence comes from Thryothorus ludovicianus, assembly GCA_013397245.1. Lineage (NCBI taxonomy): Eukaryota > Metazoa > Chordata > Aves > Passeriformes > Certhiidae > Thryothorus > Thryothorus ludovicianus. Next base: position 80,859 of record VZTB01015529.1, on the reverse strand, counting down.
TAAAAATGCCAACACACTGTTTCTAAAGTTTTGATAAAGATGATGCAACCTGCAGGCCTAACTGAGATATACTTTCTAATATGTCAAAACTGTTGATCTCCTGCAGATTTTATGCAAGAACTTAAGAAGATTTTAATATCACAACCTTCACTGGAGGGCACTGACCACTCCAGAATCCCACCACTCTGACAGGGTGCATCTTCCAGGAGAACCTTTGTGCCAGAGTAGGAAAGGGAGACTGAGCCTGACAGAAACAGACAAATGAAGGAAGAGGACTACATCTAGACAAAGCAAGACCAGGAAAGCAAAACCCCAAACAACAGCAACCAAGAGACCCACCACAAACAAATCTACTGGAAATTGATGACTACCTGCTGGATTATGAAAGCTGAAGTTAGAGAAACAATTGACTTGTCTCATATTCCAGCAAAAAGATTTTCTGACCTATCAGCACTGAGAAAAGAAAACACAATAAAAACCCTCTTATCTTACTCATTTGTACTGAGAGCTGTCTAGTTAGGGATGACAAATAGGTAATAGACTTTGTCTAACATTGTTGTTAGGAATTAGAAGAAGGAAGGTGCCTGCTAATGCCATAATTTTATTTTATAATATAAAGATGGAGGCTGGAAGGAAGAATGTCCTTGTCATAAAACCCCAGCTCATATAATGCCTGCCATGGTTACAGTTCTCTGCTCTTAAGGAAGAGGGGGTCTGTTGCATCCCTTTACACAATTTCTGCTGCCATGCAACCATTTTCAGAAGAAGAGCCAATATTGTAAGATTTTAGCTAGCAAAGGCAGAAGAATTTTGTCATAATGAAAGTCTGGTTGTAATTTTCCACTGTACCCATACCTAGTACTCACTGGATTAGAAAGTGCTTGTTCTCTTTCACTGAATACAGCCCAGAATATTTCATTTCAGAATTCTCCAGTATGGAAATCTATCTAATGTGAAGAATTTATTTCTAGATCAGTATTTTGTTTAGTCTTTTTTTTACAAGCACATAACACGTGCAAATAAGAAAAGAAAATCTTTGAATGTTACATCAAATAGTCTGAATATAAAAAGTAAATATCACCAACATTCTGATTTGACATTAGAATTCAGAATGAATTATTATTTTGTTAAAAAAGTACTTCTGTCTGCAAATCAGGCTCATGTGAGGTATGTCTCCAGTGAACCATGGTGACATACATCACCAATGACAGCAGAGGAGATATGTAAGGGAAAGTTTTTGTCCAGCCAGCACTAAATAAAATCTTTTTCAGTGAAGGACATAATCACTGTCAGGGGAAGAGAAGAGCCATAACCTCCCTGTGAGCAAGGACTGCAGGGAAGTCTCTGGGAAGTGGGATCAGTGCCTTCCTCTGCTGCAGCTACTAAAGGGTACCCTTTGACAAATTACTTACCTTCTCTTATCTCTGCCTTCCTCCACTAAAAAATAAAGATAACAATATTCCCATACTTCACAGAAATGTTTTGAAGTTTAGAACAGTAAAAAGCTGAGATATCCTGGTCCCTTTACAATAGGCCACATGAGTGCATAAGATAGATGTTACAGCAAACAATGTTTTCGGCCCTGTGAGTTACCATCACTGTGCTAACAATAAAACAACTGACCTCCACAGCAGCAGGAGAGAGAGCACTATCAGGAAATCTTTCATTTCCTTGCTGCAGCAACAATATAAATCTCTCAAATCCTAGTATGTTCAGGCTGGGTTTGAAACTGAAACACTACATAGAAGCATTGAAGGTGAAACACAAGAGGTTCCCTCTTGAGCATCAAGAAACACTTGTTTACGGTCAGGGTGACTGAGCACAACTTGTTCAGAGAGCCTGTGGAGTTTCCATCATTGGAGTTATTCAAAAATTGTCTGCAAAATGCTCCTGCACAAACAGCTTTGGGTGGCCCTGCTTGAGCAGGAGTGCTGGGCCAGATGACTCCTGATGTCCCTGCCAATCTCATCCACTTTGGAATTCTGTGAGATTCTGTAGCAGATGTCAGATCCAGAAAAGATAGCAGCAGATTTCCGGCACCCTTCAGCTAATACACTTAAGTGATGAAAAAACTATACGTAATTTTTCTTCAGGCAAAAATCCTTTGGGGAGATGTGGTGTGGTATTGGCAGGAGAATCCTAGGAGTTCTAATAGCAGAAGTGGGATTTTAAAAGATTGTTCTACATTTACTAAGAGGCATGTGAACTTAACTGGGATATACAGATTTAGGATATTTTATGACTCCTACTGCAATCACTGTACTCTAAAAGCAGGTGAACATTTCATACCCTTAGGAACTGTACTACTGGTCTCATTATCATTGTAAAGCTAATCACCATTCCCACCTATCTGAAATCTTTTCTAGGAAAAAAATATAATATTTTCTGTATTTGAAATAATTTAGAATACTGAGAAAGGGCTTTTCTCAGATTTATTTTCCTTGCAAATTTTCTGTTATCATTGCAAGCTTCAGAATGCATTGTCTTTTAAATGTAAATAATTGCAGAGTTACATGCTCATATGAAAAGAAAAAGAGAGCTCTTTCTGCTCTTACATCTTACACTTCAATTTAAATGTGGCCTCTTTGAAAGTAAAGAATTAAACTATGCAAAGCCTAAATTTAATCTTTACTTTGGGATTGTCAATAATATGATATTGACACTTAACAATAACCTAGGCATTGGTATAGGACAATTAAAATCTTGGTACTCTTGAGTAGATGCAACAGAAAAAATAAATGAAAAATGCTGACAATAAAACAGTTAATGAAAAAAAAATAGAAGAACCAAAAAAGAAGCCCATGATTTACCAGCAAAAAGGTTATTCTGTCATTGTGTGAGAAATCAAAAAGGATACAGTCCTTTCTGGGAAGGTATTCATCAGTTTGTCCTAGATTTTGGGGTAATTTTACAATATTTGGTTGAGGAAATAAAATTTAAAAAGAATAATGCCCATGTGGAGGGGAATTTTATTTATTATTTTGTTCTAGTACTTTCCATTGTATGGTATGCTCATGAGGATGTGTTACTTTTTTTTTTTTCTTTTTTTTTTTTGCGAAAAACCTATTTGGTGCTGCAACATGCACATTATGTTACTACAATGTGGCAATCCAGAGCTGAGGCTGCCACAGCCCCTGATTGCTCACACTCTCTGTACGTTATTTGCCACCCTGGCTTTCTTCCAGAGAGAGTTCAGCATGGGGGCAGCTCAGGCATGGTGCACCCTGTAGATGTGCTTTGCTCCACAGAATATGTCCATCTCCTTCAGAGCACACAAGATATGACATGGAAGCCATAGCATGCTGCAAATCCCAGCTACTTATTTTGAAGACCTATGAAATATCTGCATTGGACAGATTGTTTGGAGCCTTTATGTTATGAAAAAAACACACAGGTGACTGCAGGCAGTTTGGGAAGCCATGGCAGGACACAGGGCTCCATGACTCTGTCACATCTGCTGTTGGATGAGGAGCAATGTGCAATACATCCCAGGAAAGAGGACTGGGGGCCTGCCCACATGCAGGTAGTATTTCCAAATATACTTCATGAAGATATGCTGAGCAGCTTAAAAGAGAGGATTTTTTTTTTGTTTCCATGTGTGTAGAAAGGGATATCTCCAGGCTGTGGGGAAGTTGTTTTGTGTCCTGTAATATGAGAAAAGCTGTGGCACTGTGTCCTGGCATGGATAACCTCACCATGAGGACTCCTTCAGAAGAGATCTGGTCTGAGACATCAGGTTCACCAAAACTGTCTCTTGGTTGAGTGGCTTAGGATACTGAGTCCTACTGAAAGTCAATGTACTTGAGCTCTTAAATTGATTATGTGCTGCTGCCCTGCTCTATCACAGTGCTGAGCTGCAATCCCAGCTGGGCTGAGGGTGCCTATAATAAATGGGACAAGTCCAATGGAGTAACCAGAGATGGATTTTAATTGCTAGGGGACCTCATGGTCTGAGGGCAGCTTCCAAAAGACCCAGAGGGGTGGCTAACCTAACAATGCATAGCGTTACCTGAGGGCAAGCATCCAATCCTGTACTCAGGACAGGGACCTGACCATATACATCCAAAGGTCTTGAACCAACAGAGAGGTAGAACTAGAAACACTTTTTACTTTGGGATGATTCTATTATCACCCCACTTCCCATGGCCTCAGGCTTATGCTGTCTAAGTGAGGAGCCTGGGCCAAGTTGCTATCTATCCCATCTAATTTGGTTCTCACACTGCTCTGCAGAGAACAGATTGCTCAGTACAATCTTCTGATGTTACTTCTGCTTACTAACATACACTGCAACTTCACATCAAAATTAAAGGGTCTATTTTTATTGTTAAAAGACACTTGAAAATAATCAGTGCCAGATCAGATGTAAGGACTTCCTGGACTGTAAATGGACAGCAATATCCTACTTTGACTTTGTTTTTTTCATCTTAGCATTCATAGAGAACAGGTTGCTCTTACATTTGGTGACTGTCCAGGGGCCAGGCTTTCTATAAATATAACACACCTAATTCATAACCATGCAGCTAATATATACTTGTTATCTAGGGGATTGAATTTATGCACCTAACTCTTCGTAACTCTAATTGCTCTGTTGTAGGTTGCAAGACAAGTCCTCTGTGCATAGGGGAGAAAAAAGCTTTCTCACCACCTGCAAATCAGTAGAACACAAGATTAAATTAATGCAGAGAAAAACTCTTTCTTGATCATATAGGCCTAAAATATAACTTCAAGGCTCAGTTTGAAGAGAGTATAATGCAGAACAATATGCCCCAGAGGAAGCACTGTGAGACATTCTGCTTCTTGGAAAAGCTTGGAACCATTTCAAATGCTTGAGAGTCTCACTATACAAGAGTGTACCTGCATATCAGGGGTGGATAACCCATGTCTTAGTACCCAGAATCTTTGTTAGGTGACCTGGAAAACATGTTTAAAGAGAGCCTATCTCCCCTCAAGCAGTACTGACATCTTGGGGAATATCACCCTTAGGGCATCATGGTCCAGAAGAGGAGTGGTGAGTCTCTTTCTTTAACCTCAATTTCCTTGGTCAAAGGTTGCATCCACTTCCTTTCCATCTTCACTTCTCCCTCTCTGCATCCTCTTGCAAGATTCGGGAAGACTTCAGCTTGCAGGAATTCTCATGTATTTTACTGACTTCTTAAACAGAAGTAATAAAACAAGTGGCCCATCACCCAGCAAAATCAGAATAATGGAGGTGACAGAAATTAAAACATAACCCACAATTCACTTGGACTCTTTAGGGCCCTCTAGTCACCTTTGTCTCTTTCATATCACATCCAGACACAGAGCTTTTCAGAGAGAACAAAATGGACAGTAAATAAAAAAAGGCAAATTCTTTCTTCCTCCCTTTCTTTTAATTTCGTACTATGCTATAGTGACTCAGAACTAAAGCCAAAATCCAGATTTTTAGTTTTGATTTTGGCATACAAAAATTAGAGATATTCTTGACTAAAACAGTTTTTTTGCAGGAAGTTAGAAAAGGAGACTTTGAGATGTTTCAACATCCACCGCTCCATGTAAGGAGTTACTGCAAGTCAATTAAAAGAATCAGTTAAAAATAGCTTTCCCTTGATAAAGGAGATATTTCTCTCATTAGGACACATTGCTACATTCTATAACCTTACAGGGAAACAGCATTATCAGCTAAACTGCCCCGGTTTACTTTCTTTTGTCTAATTCTGTAACACCCACGTGTCTTACAGAGGAACCAGTTATGGTAGATGTGGTGGAGTGTTTTACCAGCATTTGTCTTGGGATCTGATGTAGATGAAAAGAAAGAAATGTATCCAAATTCAGGGGAAATGAAAAAGTTATCTGTTTAGAAAAAAAGGCTTCTGCAATTTAAGGACAAAAATCAAAACAGTTTAATTTTGCAGAAAGAGGAAGAGACACCGTGCAAAGCAGCAGATTCAGAGAGAGTTACTTGTATAAACCAATATAATTACATCGAAACTTGGACAGCTATGGCCCTTGAGAGTGCTCCTTGAGCTGTATCCCTGGAGAGGTGGCCTGAAGGCTTCCCAGAACAGGAGCCCTGCATTGAGAACGTCTCCAAGATGCACAGATAAAACAAGGATATAGGCACACAGGCCTGTCAGAGCCCTTGCATCATCAGATCCACTCACCTGCTCCTGCAGACTACCAGATGATACCACTGCGTCCACCAGTTTATAAAATCCATCTTACAGCTAATAGAGCTTCTGCATCCCACTACTGGGTCTGAGATTTCCATCCAGGAGTGCTGCACAGAGCAATGGACAGGTGTGGTACCTGCTGCTCTGCAGAGGTTTTCCCCTGTGCTCTTCTACAACTGCTGAGGGCTCTGTCGCAGTGGGCTATGGACCGAGAAGATGCCCCTGACCACAAAGTTATAGTTTGGGCTGAGATATCAGGTTATTTGAAGCTGTAATGTGTTTCTTGTGATAGTAAAATCTGCTAATGAAGTGACTTATTTTCCAGTAAAAAATTGAAAATAAAGTGGGAGGTTTTCAGATATTTCTTTCTAAAACTGAAATAAAATATTTCTTTCATAATGTTTCAGTTTAGCAGGTAAAGTAGAAGCTCTTTTCATAGTAGCTTTGCTGCTGTTTCTGCAGCAGAGAAAGAAGTTTGAAAGATGCAAACTGCAGGAAGACATGCAACAGTCGTAAGCTCTCTGACAGAGCTTTGAGTCCTGTGAGGGTTTTAGGTCTTCTTCTTTCAATCTCAGAGCAATCAAGTACATTGAAATGAGCACACATGAGAAGCCCAGAGCTCAGGAAAGCTGCTTTTGTTGCCATGCTGCAATCACCTGTACCTACTCCATCCTTTTTTCCACCCAGCTCCATCACAAAATTTTCAGCCGTAGGGTTTTGGTGTTTTCTCAGCCAAGCCCATCCTCCCTCTTAACTGGTGCATGACACACAGAGTGGTCACTGCTGGTAGTAGAGTGTAGCAAATGCAGAACCAAGATTTAAATTTGCCATTCACAGAGGGTCTCAATCCTGTCCCAAAAAAAATCCAAGACCATTCCAGTAACACTTAACATCGAGTTTATTATTCCTCAGGCTACCCAGGCAGAGCTCACATGTGGACAGGGGCTCCAAGGTGGGCATGCAGAAGGAGCTCTCACATTCTCTGCTGCAGCTCCTCCCAAGGTCCAGACTCTCTACAGATCCACCCCTGCACTATGCACACGGGGGTTACCTTTAGGGAAGGCTGTGGGAGAGTATGATCCTTAACCAATAAAGGGACCAGACTAGGATCAGACCATGGAACCCTGAGGTCTTGCAGAACATTGCCACATTCCCAGGAATTCCTGTCACAGAGACATTTTAGGTGTGTCACATTAACAAGATGACTCTTTGACACACACAGGTTTTCCATCTTGATCTAAGTGCATGGAGATTTTGCTGTAGAGCACAAGAAAAAGCAGTTTTATTTCTGCCCATCAAACAACCAAGAACAAGCAACCACCTTTCCTCTTGTTACAGAATATCACCATGGTTTCATGGAAGAAAACAAAGATATATTTCATCTTCTGAAAAATACAATGATTTTACATTTCCCCAGTTTCTCCTTATACAGCTCTTGTCAGACACAGGGGCACCCTTATTTTTTTCCTATCTGTGTTTACAAAGTCTTGCAAATAGTCATATAAGATTTTTGACACCTAGAATTATGATTCCAAGGCCAGGATGTTTTCCCCTGCTCCAGCAACACACAGCACCTGTAAAATTGCCTTCATTACCCTGCACTTGGGAATTTCTCTTACATGAATCCATGGTTTTTAAATTGTTCTGGATAATAAAGCATACTGATCCCCAAAGAACCAGTTCTTGCAGCCTCACTCAGAAGGTGTGCCATATCACTTAATTATGTTTCTCATAGATTCCAGTGCTGAATATTGCAGCAGCTTTGTATCAGAATTTAGATTTTGGAGACTATCTGCAACTAACTGAATTCTCCTTCCAGCAGCAGCAGATCTCTGTGTGTCAGTTCACACTGTAGTTCACCAAGAAGCTTATAACAAATTATTTCCTGGGCGATGCTTTCAGGTCAGCAGTTTGCAAACAAATTTTCAGACACAATTAAAATGTTTTATTTCCCCACAGGCATGAGGATAATAAACAAAAGAATCCCTGTGCTCTCCTTCAGAAATTCTTCACTTTCCTTGGAATCTGGTCTGAGATATCTTCTTTAAATTTTATTATAGGCTTTTGCTTTTCAAAGGTTTTAAAGAACCATTTAGTTCATACATTCAGTAAGTTTAATGAAATTTAGTCTCAGAAAAGTGAAGATTATGCCTGACAGAAAATCTGTGAGTAAATAAATTCTTGTAAAGAATACACATTCAGATGCTGTTTCTGTAAATAAGGGAGCAACGTCCAATTTTTAGGGGTTATTTGAATTGTAAGTATTCAAGGAAATTCAGACCCCTGATGCTAAAAGCCATTTAAATAGAGGCCTTTTGAAGAAATAGCTACAATGTCTGTGCCTGTTTCCCACAATGTTCTGGTAACAGCAGATTCACTAAAATGCTTTTAAAATTTAAAGAGTAAGGTATTAAAATGAATAAAACACTACAGAACCCCAGGTGTCCAGCTAAGATTTCCTGCAGCAGAAAAACACCCAAACAGAGCTGATTTTTTCATATCTTTGATGTGAGAGAAGGCATAATGAGCTCAACAGTATTAGTTTCTAAGGAGACACATGCAGAAATTAGCTCCATTTTGCTTAATAACCTGTTAAACAAAAATGGTTTTGATGTTAGACTTAGTGAAGATGAGATTAAAAATCTTTTTTTTTATCTGCTCTCTGGGATGTTCTTATTTGAACAAAATAAACTCATCTTTAAATTAATGAGACTCTTCATTTCAGGATCTTAGTTTGTAAAATGTGTATTTGATGTAGTCAACATCTGTTAAATTAAAATGGCTGTTCAATTACAATTAAAATTTTTCTAGCAATTTTTCATTTTGGTCTGTGTTATGGTCTGGTGCTGATAAGTAGATAAAGTGACTCAGATAAATTCATGTTCCCTTCATATAAAATGTCATTTTCTGGAGCTTGTTAAAATTTTGAGTTTGAAGAGTTCATTAGCAACATTTTCACTTTTAACCTTACCCTTTTTAAACAAATATTTGTGGGTTTTGGAGTAATTTTACCAAGCAGAATCGAAACCTTTGGAAATCTAGAGAAGAAAGAAATCAGGCAGCATTTTAAGCAGCTTAAATAGTCATTTCTCCAAACCTAACAAGTGAGAGAGAGATTTCCTCAGTCAGACTTGCTTTCAAGTGTGCAAAACTGGAGCCACTCCCACAGTGGAGACAACCTCCTGCACAGCAGATTCCCACTTTTTCCTGCAGGATCTGCAGGGCAGCAGGGCCACTGGGGTGATGGGTTTCCCGTGGGACACAGGTTGTCCATCATTCCTGTTCCCAGTGGCAAGGAATGGCACACTGCCAACAGACCTGCTTTAGCCCACTCCTTTAGCCACAGTGAGAGAGTTCAAAAAGAACTCAGGTGCTTCAGCACCACACTGAGATGACAGTGTTGGCACACTTCATCCTTCCAGAAATTTCTGCAGCCTTTTGAAGTACCTTGAGTTCAAGTAGCTAAGGCAGCAATTGTAAAGACTAGTTTTGCCTTGGTTGTAGGGACTGTATAAAGAGTTGAAAAGATAAGTCTCCCTAGTTCCATTGCTAATGCCTGTTTAGTCATTAGGATATATTAACATATCCTAATTTAACAAATATCCATATTTGTTAACATATTAAATATTAATTTATGTGGGGAAATGGGTTCCTTTAGGATATATCCACACCTGCACACCTGCCCATGGGTGTATGCTAACTATATGGTTCCTACTGAGCTAAGCCCTGAGGAGGTGCAGGGGAACTTCTATTCTGGTTCCAGCAGTCACTTCTGCATGGAACTGCCCAGAGAAGTTTACCCTGAATCCCTGGGGATGTCAATCTCACCAGACTGCTGTAGTTGAGCAGTGACACTGCAAAGAGGTTTCACAGACACCAAACCACATCAGGCGTCACAGCTGGTAATTTGCTGTTAGGGCCTGATGCTTTACTCAGTGTTCACCCCTTTCTAAAGCTGGAGGGAATATTAAAAGCAGAGATCTTTAACATATTATTCAAAGTTTCAGATAGCAGATATCACTAACTCTTGTTCAATTCCTTCAGAAATTTGTCATTCCAAGTCTAATGCCACAGTCATTCTCATTTTTTTTCATAAATAAATAACAAATAAACAACCTTTAGACCCACGGAATAACCAGTGGTGTCTTTTCTTTTAATGACTGCATTTTTCCAAGTCAGTGGAAGAAAATTTGCTGTGTTCTAGTCTCTCTGGCTCATTAACTCCAGAAATCTGATAATGGTTTTAATGTAGAAGAATAATGTTAGGTTTTAAATGGGGAAAAATAAAACATGCATAGGAATAAATTAACCTGTTATATCCCCCAAACAACTGCTTGTGCTGACCTGGACTTTGCATAGACAAGTGCCTTACAAACAAGTACACAAACTCGTGGTTCAGCTCAGAATATTGAACATGGATGGGAAATTCTGTCCCTATGTTAGGTGTCTTCTGATCTTGCTCTTTCTCACAGTGTCTCCAAATCCAGAGCATTGTACAGTTGCTGCAGCAGGTACAACAGGCCAAAGTAAGAATTAGCAAAGCACAGAAGCACGTCTGTTTCTTAGACCATCAAATGCAAAAGCAAGCAGCATTAAGGCTTTTATTAAATCAGAACAGACTCAGCTGTTATTTCCATTCCAACCTCCAGTGATTATTAGTCGAGAAATCTCATGTTTTAACGCGTGTTTTGAGCTTCAGTTTCAGTGATTGTTCATTAGAAGAACAATCTCTTGGTTGAAAAGTGCTACTCCTCAAATGGGATGGAACTTGAGAATTGCCAAACTTTTTAGAACTTGACAACTGCCAAACTTAAGAATTAGCTTTGAAGAAGCTTCAACTCCAAGGAGAGTGGATTAAGGAGAACTGTGGAAGATTACAGAAAGTTTCTCAGAAAAGAAGAACAAAACCACTCTGGGCATCATATAAGGAGCTTCACAGTTTGAATTGCAGAAGTCAAGAGGCAATGAGCATAAACTGAAACATAAGATGTTCCTTCTGGGCATCAGAAAACACTTTTTCCCCGTGAGGCTGACTGAGCACTGGCACAGGTTTCCCAGAGAGATTGTGGAGACTTCACCCTTGAAAACATTCCAAGGTTGTATGTACATGGTCCTGGGCAGGTGGCTCTAGGTGGCCCTGCTTGAGCAGGAGGTTTGAGCTAGATGACCTCCAGGGGTCCCTTCCAGCCTCAACCATTCTGTGATTCTGAGAGATCAGAACAACTAGAAATGAGCTACTGTAATGATTACTAGGTAACACTACCTAATAGGTGTGAATTTGCAATGCACATGAGGAGCTGTTCCCACTGACCTTCAAGTGTAACCTCAGCCAGAGTGCAACTATAGGTCAGAAACAGAACCCCAAAATTGCAAAGTTACAAGTTGTGTGGAGAAAGGGGAATTTAACAGAAACTTAAACAACAGCTGGATTCAACAGATCTGTTGAATTCTAGGGAAAAACCCTGGAAAGTCATTAGACAATTGAGGTTTTTATCCAAAACACAGTTATTACTAAGGACTGCAGAAGAAAATTTATTTCCAACTTGGTAAAACCATCAGCTCTGCATGGAGAACATGGCTCTTCAAATACCTTCAAAACAATTCTGTTATAACCTGTCCCAATGAGCAAGAAAAAGAAATTATGAAGGAAAATTTGTATTTGAGAGAAGAGTAATTCTCTGAAAATCTGAGTAAAGCTCAACCAAATCAGGTAATCTGTTCATCTAGTCTCCATCCTTGGCAAGGTCTAAGCATACTTCACAGGGCAACATGTTCCTGCAGGATATATGGGCAGCAGCAGAATATTTTCCACTCCTAGGGAAAGGAAAAAGGCAACTGCATTTATGTGTTTTCTTCACGAGAGTGCTGAGAACTTTAGAAAACATTTTGCCATAAATATTCCATAAGAAAAAAAAGAAGGAACTCAGAGGGGTGGTTTTTTGTTGGCTTTTTTCCCCAGGTGGAAGTGTATGAAATACTTCCACCAGACTGAAGGCACTGTTTGGCAGTGGAAGGAGGAATTTTTCTGTCAATCTGGTTTGAAAAGGAGTTCGTGTGTTAGAGAGGTCTGTGCAGTGGAGGTTAGCTGTAGAGCTGGACCTCTGGGACACCAGGGAACCTGCCAAAATCACATCCTGGGTTCATAAGAGCCTAAGGAACAGGGTGGAAGACTGCAGCTGTTGAGTTTGCCAGCTGGAGTCTTAGGGAGGTAAGTAGGGTACACATCTGTGTTTCTGCATGCTTATTATCATCACATGCTCTGTTCTGAAACATTTCTGGTTGCTCCAAAACATACCAGGGAATGAGCGGTCTCTGAGAAATACTAGACCACAGGTCTGCAGGGAGCATCTTTGTGCCTCTCCTTCCTTAAAGGCAGCAAGCAACACTAGCTTTAGAGACAGGATGCACTCTTCCTCCTGGTGCAATTGGATCTTTCGCCTATATCTGAGGCACCCATCACTGCAATGCAATCCCTTGTGATATGTAAATCCTTCTATGGTGAAACAGGACTCATTTTAGGTGTATCCTGGTCCACCAGGCTCATTTTCAGCATTCACAGGGGTGGGAATTCCAGGTTCATCCTGGAAACACCCTGCTCTGAAGCAGGACGCTGATGTGATGACAAAGCATACAGTAACTGTGGAAAGGCAACATGATGCCATGACATTTGATGCCTCTATCCTCTATCTGCAAGAACAGGAACACCATCACTTGCAGATGTATCGGATTTTTCACCAGTTAGAAATGCAAGGTCTGAAATATGCTGCTGGGCTGTGTCTATACAGACCAGCTTTTGGAATTGAGACGTGCACATCCCTGGTATAGGTTAAATCAGGTTTGCTCTTGGTCTAGCAGCTAAGCAGTGCTTCTCCCTGCTCCTTTCAGAAACATATCACCCACTTTTGGGGAATCTGAATTTTAAAGAAACTAGTCTATGTCCTGTACATCATGCAGCTGACCAACACAGGCTGGGCTTGAAGGAACAGCACTTCTGTAGACAGCATCTGTGGATGATCCAGAGGTCAGTATGTGCTAGTGACCATTCCCAATTAACAGTATATCCCTTTCATCTTGGTTAGGTGTGCAGATGCTCCTTAAGCAACAGAAAATCAAATTCCTCTGGCTCCCCATACCATACTGAATATCACAACACCTCAGAAAAACCCCAATGGCAACAAAAGTTAAATAAAACTTGTAAAACACTAAGAAACCTAACCTCCTTTCTTTTACTAGTCAATGAAAAGTGATCTTTTTCTTTTTCCACTCATGAAAACTAACTACTTCCTCTACCTTTTCTGAGTGTTGGGCTTATAGTCCTTGAACTCCTTAGTGTGGCCATGGGCAGAGAGAGCTGCACAGACAGGAGGTGGCAGGAAAAGTAAGAACATAAACATAGGTTCTACCCTTTCTCTACCTTGAAATTGGTTCAGAAACTGGTGTTTGGTTTGAACTTAACATAGCAGGAAGCCACAAACCACAAGGACAAGGCACAGCTTCTTTGGCATCCACTCAGACTTTGCAGAAGAGGAAAAGCTAGACCTAAAATCACGTCCAGGATAATCTCCCTCCAAGCATCCTGGGCGTGTTGGAGGCTTCAGGGGACAGATAGAGATAGAGGTACTGCCTTCAAATCTGACTCTTTCTAGTTACCAAAAATGGAAGGCTGAACCAACCTGCATAAAACACAACCTGTGCAGGGCCACATACCCATCCTAGCTGGGAACTTTAACTGAGGCTCTGCCTGGAGTGTTCTCTGTCTTACTGTGACTCTGGCCGAGGATAGGGATGTGTTGCAACAGTACTTCTCATCTGTTTTCAGAAATATTCAACACCCACTTTTGGGGTGTGCTGTCAAATACAAACCCAAGATTGTTAGAAGAGACTATTGACAGTCTGCATGTGTTTCTGAGCAATTATCCTAAGGTGACTGAAGGAACTTTATTTCTTTAGAAAAAGGGGAACAACAGCAAAAGTTTGGGGTTTTATTTTACTTAGTACATGGAAACTATAATTACAAATCTGAGCTTAAAATTGCTGAAGACTGTCTATAAAAACAAACAAAAGAACAAAGAACAAACTTCTGTTTGAGAATGTAAATTTTCTTAAGCATTTGGGTAAACAGAAAAAGGAAAGATGTTCTTTCAACCAGGTTGTTGAAAGGAGTTAACTCATACAAATAGTGATTTCCTCCTCCTTCTCCTCCTCCTCCTGCTCCACCTAGATTATTTTTCTGCTAAAAGAAGCATACAGGGAAGGCTAGGATGACAAAAACCTACTTTATCACTTTAGGAAATAAAAACAAAACAATAGAACAAACACATAAAAAAAAACCCAAACCACTTGCCATAGTCTGAAAAGCAGGATGGGTGAGTGGTGAGCAAAGGACAAAGGGAACTTCTGAAAGCCTCTTTTTCCCAGTCAGCATGTAGCAGACCTTCCTAGAGGCTTCTCTTCTCAGTTTACCATGGCAAAGGAAAGAATTGTTCAGCAGCTTCTGAATTCCCTGGCAAAGTAGGCAAGTGTAGTGAGGTGGAAGGAATTGTGAGATATTTATGAGACAATTCTGTATGAATCTCTATTTTACTAGCACATGATATCCCAAATTAGACATATCCTAGAGGTAGCCAGGCACCAAATTAGAAAGGGGATCAATTTTGTACAATACACCTTGTTTGAGTTGTATGCCAGTAGGCAATCAGTAGCTCCCTGGAAAGATGCCTTCTTTCTTGCAGAGAATTGGTATGAGATAAACTTTTTTTTAAAATTGCTTCAGGTTTTCAGATAATGGTGGTTCTTTCAAGCCCCATCCTGAAGAATCAAAAATGTTATCTTTCACATGGGATATAGTTCAAAGATGGAACTCTGACACAGGACACTGAGGCGACCAAAATATCTGTGCATTCAGCAACACAACAGATTTCTGGAGAATTTATGTACTGTAATATAGATGCAGCTTTCTACTCCAGAGATCTCTAAACAGCTTTGCTCTTTTTTTTTTTTTTTTTTCACAACAGAGGAATTATGATAGGCAAAGAGAGTAAATTAAGAAGCAATATCCAGGAAGA
The DNA here is from genome assembly GCA_013397245.1 of Thryothorus ludovicianus. Lineage (NCBI taxonomy): Eukaryota > Metazoa > Chordata > Aves > Passeriformes > Certhiidae > Thryothorus > Thryothorus ludovicianus. The sequence continues at coordinate 65,645 of VZTB01015529.1, read as the reverse complement.
TATACAAACAGAACCATCAGCCAATCATGTTTTTTTTTTACATAGTCATTCATGTCTCCAGTGGTGCTGGAGACACAGCTCTCTGCACAGCCTTTTCATTCATTCTTGACTTTGTATATTTTTATTGTGACAAATATTATGATTAGATACTTGTATGAATATAAGACACCATTCATCCTGACTGTTTCATAAATGCTCAGCCACCAATGGCTCAGTTCACTTCCAATCAGAGGTAAGAGCAAGGAGTCATAGACATCACTACTTAGGCAATGTTGATAGTCAGTTGTGAAGACCACATTTCCACCATTAAAGGCCTCTATCTACAAAGTAAGCAAGTTTGCCCTTCATTTGAGCAGTCTCTTGAGATTTATATGGCTGCATAAAGTTTAGAATAGGTGGGAGGGTATTTTAAGTACTTGCTATCAGAGTCATGAGATTTCCTAAAAAAATTCCAGGATTAAGCTTATCAAAGTTCCACAGCCACCTAGTTAGCCTTTGATATGACTTGACTGAAGAAATGAGAAGACTCACTGAACCATTCAAGACCTTCATTCCCCCACAAAAAAAAAAAAAAGCCCCAAAAAAGGGGAAATTGAATACAGGCCAGTCAGCAGGTTTAGTGTTTGTGTTTGTACTTTCTTAATTGAAGCTAACAGCTCTGCCTGCAAGAAGTCAGCTGACAGAGATCCAGTTCTGCACAATTTACAGTTTGTGGACGTACAGATTAGAGCTGACTGCAGAGTATGCACAAGCATTATTTTTTGTGAAATCATTTGCCTGACAGCTGCCTTCTCAAGAGGAACAAGATACAAGCTCGTTCCGGTTTACAATTGATGGAGGAAACAAGAAATCCTTTCTGGTGTTTGGGTGGAAGCCAGGCATGAATGAATGAAAATGTAGATCTTCATTTTTCTTACATTGACAAAGGATGTATGCCTCTTTCTCTACTTTAGTGCAGGGAACAGCCTGTCGTCAGCTCTTTGAAAATCAAAACAGATTTTTGAAGGAAGCTTACCATTTATTGATTCAAGAAGTGCAATAAAATCCTATCAGCTGTAGAAGACTTGAGGAATCTTCCTCAAAAATCTTCTGAAAATTTAAGAAAAGAACTTGGGAAACATGTGAACCATTCCCCTAATGAATGATTGTTCAAATTACAGTGAAATAAAAGTGAGTGAGCAAATAAATAAAGCCATTCCCACCATTCCAGAACTCCCATTTTCCTAATTATGAATGTTTCAACTTCTGTACTAAATTTAGTATCTCTGTATGAAATCTTGGCTCTATTGAAATTAATGGGAGTTTCTGTCATTTCGAGGAGATTCTAAATTTAGCTAAATGAATTTTCTCCTCAGTACTTCAGTGCCTGCTCATGGTTTTGCTGACACTAGCCAAATCTACATGTCCTTGCAATAAACAATAACAGCCAGTGATCTTTTTTCACATTAAAATCTTGTTTCAGCCAATATTTAATTATTGTCCCCCACACTCTACTTTGTTTCCATATATTTGAGAGAGGCCTTTACAGTTTGACAACTCTAAATATGTTCCTAAAAAACTAGATATATTCAGTGTTGAATACATAAAGGTCTCAGACATAAAGGAGTTTAGCACCTCACAAGGCACTGATATGTAAATTATAAAACTGTGTAGTTTTGACTGTCGTACAGTGTGATAATCTGTCTACTGGTAGTCTGAATATCCTTTTAAAGTCTCCTAATCAATTTTTATCTATGTTAGAATCCTCTATTCTTGTGAAACGGGAAATCTTCAGAGAGGGAAGAAGTTTGATAATCGGCTTATTTTGCATTTCCTTCTGAATTAGGCTTGATGAAAATTGTAAGTTATGTCACAAGCTGATATTTGTAAAAAAAATCCTTCCCTGATCCTCAGAGTTTCCTCTGGTGAAGCTGGAGCCACATTGGGTAACAGAAAGCAAGGACCTGGTGATGTCCCCAAGTAACCTGCACAAAATTAGACAAGAGACAGCAATAATGACCAAACTGTAATATTTATTATGCAGAGGTAAAGAACCAGACATGGGTGGGGAACTCCAAGTGAATTGTGGTCATCTTTATAATATATTATTTTTCTAACAGGAAAAAGCAATACAAAGTGTCAACACATTAACACCAGGACAGCTAGCATTGATGAAGCACATGACCAGAACAACTTGTGAGGAAAGGAAAATGGAAGAGGGATTTCCTGGCTTGCTTTTTCTTAAACTGTAGAGAGTCATGAAATTTCCCTGTATCCTACAAAGAATAATTGTACAGAATATCTCAAATCCGCTCTAAATGAGATAGAAAGAGTTTAAATCCTTTAGGAGGTATATCAATTAGAGACACAAATACATCTGTAATGCTGCTGGGATTCAATCTGGTACCTTTTTAATTTGGCTTCAGATCTAGGGTTTCCATTCTTTCCCTGCCTGCCACTTAAACAGCTGAGTGCCTTTCCAACAGTATTCTTTCTCTCCAAAGCACTGCACAGGTAGAAAAGGTAATATCAACTTCTTTCCTTTACAGAGCCTAGATTTAGGATGAGGCACTTAAGAACCCAGTATTTAGTGTTATTTCTGAAGTTGTGTGTTAATGGCTGCCCCAGGAAAACATGAATAATGGTTGAAATTTTGCAAAACTGTCTTCCTGACCAGAAGACACCGATGGGCTCCAGCACCCCAACAGGTCCCATATTCCCTTGCACTCAGGCAGGCTTCAAGGCAGCTCCAAGTGTGGGTGTGTGGCAGACAGATCACTGCTCTGGGTACTGTGGACAGAGACATTTGCTTCAGTGGGACGTGTATGGGCAGGACCTTCTGAAGCCATTGCCTGTGAGAATGACCTGCAGGCTGCTCCTGACGTCTCATGAAAGAAAGACACGGTCTCCAGATTTTTCCATACAAGAAAGGCTTATGGATAATAAAAGAGGAACCCACTGCAAGCATTTAAACAATTTGGTTCAGGAAATGTTTGAGTTTCAAATTTCAGAAAGCTGAAGAGATCTTGGAGGACATGATACTCTTGTGCTTTCTGTATATTTTTCCCAATGTTGGTTATCATCATAGAAGGATGATGGACCACATAGGTTTCAAATTCTGGTATTGTCTCCAGATTTCTTGTCCAAATACAAGATGGAGGAGCACAGAGCCTGGTGGTGATCACACCTGGGTTTTGACAGCACTATCCTAACTGGCATTTGGAGAAGAGTCAGTAATAATGTAAACTGTATGTCTTTTACAGATGGGCAGCAAAAGTGAAGGTAGTGTCTATGAGAAGTTTAGTAAATACAAAACACAGAGGTGGAGTTAAGGAATTAGAATTAATCTAAGATTGATGCTTATTGATCCAAGCTCCCTGGCTGTCATCCCTGGACCTCCTGCACATTTCATTAAGAGATCCAGTTGTCAAAACACACTGTTCTAACCTGAGTGTCCCACTGTCCTTCCTTGAAAGATTTCATAAGGGTCAGAGTCAGTCAGCTTGGAGAATGACATTAAGTGTTCATCCTCTATAACTTGAAGCTGTCTAAATGAGTGAGATGAATCAAGCTCTCCCAGTTTTCTAGCTAGCAAATTTACCCAAAAATATTTTATCAGTCTTTGTAGTCAAATTTCATCCTTCTCCTTCCCTACTCACCCATCACACAAAAAGCAAATCTTGAGATCCTACCTTATCCTAAATATCTTTATCACATACCCGTCATAGCAGAGAAAATATAATAGCTCCAGTGAAGGCTAAAGGCATTTAAGTATTCGGAGTCTCTTGACAAGAGAAACTGTTAAGAATCCAAGGAGATATTGATCTTTTTATGCATTAAGTCTCTTGCAAATTCAGTTTATTGACTTATCAACTGATGCAGCACATAGCAAGGATTTTCCTTTTGCAAGTTTTATTTAGAACTGGCAGATTCCAGCAAAGACAATTTTGGTTTAATTTTGTTCATACAGAAGTAACTCTGAAAATCTGTTAAGATGCTCAATTGAGCTCCGTGTTCAGCAACAGCTTCATTTCACAGTGGAGTTTGAGGGCAGTAACACCAATCCTCATCCAGATAAGAACCTTTAAAGATATGAGGTGTAGGTTTGCATTCAAACCTCAGGGCTTGGTCTACCACTCATTAAAGGTACTGGATATGATTCAAAATCTCACTGTGGTGAATGTGTTGGACCAGATTCAGAGGTAGCTGAACTTTTTAGATGAACAATTCATTCACTCAAATATACAGAGTAATTATGGCTTAAATTCCTAAAGAATTTCTTTTATAATCATATATATCTAAAAAAGCCTAAATTTAGAAAGGACATTTAAAGCCTGTTTGTCAATGGGCCCTCCAAACAAGCAGACTCAGTATATCATTTGGAAAGCCAACTTAAAGCTTGACAATTAATTCAAAATTAACTGATTTTTAACTTAATTTCAATCTATTACAAAATAAAAAAATGGACACTGAACATCTCATTTAAATATTCTACTCTTTTGTCATGAAAACAAATGGGAATATTGTATATCATTAATGAAATTTGATTTTTTGTTGTAAACGTAAAAAAATCCATCTGAAATTATTGTTTTTTATAAAATTGAAATCAACTTTCTAAGCCTAGTCTAGGAGAGCTAAAGGTGGGAAGCAGCTTTAGCAGAGCAAATATAACCTTAGGTGCTGGAGTAAAATACTCCACAAGTTCCCGAACACACAGGGGCAGCCAGAACGGCAGTCACTCACTGCCCTGCAGCAGTCTCAGCCACAAACATCCTGAAAAAGGCTTTTAAACTCATGTTTGGCCTTCCCTGCATATTTCATCCTTTATTTTATATTTTATTGTATTTAGTCCTATTGTGGACTTAGGCAGGGACTGTTGTGAACTTCCCTGAAAAGACAGAGTTGTAAGAGCCTCTGGCCCAAAATGTGCTGAGAAATAATTATAATCTTGCAAGGCTGGGGTGTAACCAGACCCACATTCTTTCTCACTGAAGTTTTAAGTGGACCTGGGAAATGAGATTTCAGCATAGGGCTGAGGTGTGATTGTTTATAGCATGTCACTGTTAAATACAGAACCCAAATCAAACTTACTGCATAAAAACAAGCATTCATGACATGAAGTACAGTCGTTAAAGACTCTTATCAAGTGGGGATTGAAAAGCTTCAGCTGTAGTTTCTCCAAAGAAAAGAGATTTTTCTGCACATCCTATTGAATTTCTTTAACGGGATCGGAGTTGAAGATACACTGGCTTTCCATAAATTGCACAGACTTTAATCAAAGTGTTGGAAATGCTCAATATACTCCTTCATCAGCCCCAAGCTGTTCAGGTTGAAATAAAGCAAAAGACAGAGAGCAAAAACATTGAACAGAAAAATCAGTATTGCTATTGTGCCTGTTTATTGTTTGGAGCAAGAATTTGAAACGTTAATCTTATTCCTTTTAGCTACAAATGACTCACTTTTTGCCAAAGAACAGAAGTTTTGAGCTATTTTAAACAGCTGATGTCATCTTTATCTTGATAAATCAAGAAGCATGAAAAGAGATAGAAATCAAGCTCTCCAGAGAGTGACATTAGGCAAAGAATGACATTCACATCCCCTAATCTGTCATACCCCACAATCATACACAAATGTGGGCAATAACAGTGTTCTCATATAGTGCGAAAAAAGATGGATTTTAGGATGCTTTAAGGGAAGTGCTTTCATTCCTGACTTCTATTAATGTCATGTATATCGAAATGGCAAAGACAAAGCAACAGACTTGGACCCTGGGAAAATGGGATTGACAGTGAATCAGATTAATAAATTCCTAGGAAAAGAGATCTTTTCTCTAAGAAATTTAGGGTGGCCCAACATTCAATGTTATAGCACTAAGATTTAGTTTCCTGGCCTGGCAGAGTTATTCAGAATCCACAGTTGACCACTGTGGTGGAAATGGCCAAAAGGCAGAAGTCATTAATGTAACTGAAACTTACACTGAAGGACAAGGTGACTCTCTTCGCTGAGGTGGATGCAGGGAACTACTTGTCCTCTAGCAAGAGGCACCTGAAGCCAAGCACAGTAGGAGCAAGGACCTGACTCAGTGTCTCAATGGCTGGCAAGAGGCAGCCTCCATTTCAGAGTGATGTAGACTATGTGACATCCAGTTTGGTGACAGTCTGTGCTGTCAGACAAAGCAGTTTCTTTGTTTTGACCATCCTGATCAGTGTCATGGCTGTCTAGGAAGCCCCATGACTGCATAGGGAATCCTGTTGCTGCATGGCCATGGAAAGCTCTCCTATTCATGCTAAACATTTATATTACATAGCTGTAGAGGGCAGCCTGAATCCAGCTCCCATTTCTCTTCATTGCTTGGAGAAACCAGGTCTGGCAGTGTGGACTATCAGGTGTGCTGCCCTTGAACACAAGACACAGCACAAACACCTAAATCTTCAATATATCTGAGAAAAGACCCTAAATTTCCTCATCTGGAAAGCCTGGGCTAACCACAGATCTAATAAATAAGCAGATCACTGTTGCTAAGATAGTCTGGTCTCTTGTTATTTCTGACCTAGGTCTTTCTATTGAAGCTGTCAACAAAAGAATTAATTATAATGGCAGACATTTTTATGCTGAGACAGTCTCTGGCAGGAAGGAAGTAAGAAGCATTTAACACTGCTCTGTTGACAACTTCTAGAAGATAGAACAGTGTGACTGCAGCAAATCTGCATCAGACTTGATTCACTTACTTTAAAAGAAAAGCATTCATTGTCCTAATTACAAGACTCAGATTGCATGGCCAGGTCCATTTTACACAAGCGTGTTTGTTTGGAGCCTTGCAAATTTGCAAAGGAGGGTGAAAGGTTTGAAGGTCAAGGTAAAAGTAGAGGTCACAAAGAAATACAAGACAGACATTGGATAAAAAAATAATATATACAATATTAAACCAGATTCATTTTAATTTCTCTTTAATTTAATAACCCTTATTTATTGATTAAAATGGAAAAGGACATTGAAGAAAAATTAAAGGAAAAGAAAGGACTTTTCCTCCTAAATGAGAAAGAGAAGCAATCCTGATTATGTCCTGTTCTCTTAGCTTCCAGGAAAACATTGGATTTGCCATAATGTATGATATCTGCTCTTGTTTATAAGAAGGTTTCATGCTGTGCATATCAGCATAATATCAGGGTCAACAAGGGCAGGAGCCAATTTGATTTGCAAGCTCTCCTCCTGCTAAACTAGGACTTAAATAAGTGGGCTTTGTCCTCCAGGTTCAAGAGCAGAGCCTTTGTCTCCTATAAACTTCAGCTTACCTTAAACCTTATCAGTTCAACTGTGCAGCAGTTTTGTGAGATCCCATATGGATGGGAATCTCACAAAACCATATGTGTAATCTCAACATTCAGGCTGGAAGGCTTGAATTAATCTAAATGTGAATGACAGAGGAATTCCCCTGCTTGAATCATCACCTTAAAGTTTTCACCATACTCTAGACAAATTTCTTCACTCTTTTTGGCAAGTAAGTAGGTTAGAAAGTGAGACCCACAGTCTTAGTATCCAAAAAAGTTCCTTGAAGAAGTTTGCATTATTTTAGTAAAGAATAGGAGCTCAAGATAATTACCTATTTTGCATTATTGCTTTGGGGATAAAAATACTAGAAATTACACACAGCACTTGAAGATCAAAATAAAAGATTTTAATAATTAAAAAAAAAAAAAACAAAAGAAGAAGAACTGGACTAATTTACTAGAAAAAGAAACAATATAGCTTTGGTCTCTGACCAAAATACCGCCTTCTATTGAACTACCTTGCATATGAAATGCTTCTCCCCTACTCTTATCATGTCCTACAACTCTGGTGGTGGTGCTAACCTAAACTTTGGATATTGTGCTATGCCTGCAGTCTCTGTAACTCCTCTTTTAATAGTGCAGCTGTTTTTTACCCCTGAAAAGAGATATCAGGGCAGGGAGAGAAAATGCAAACACATCAGTTTTCTGTACATAAACCTTGAAAACTTTTTTAGCAGTGCAGCATGAAACTTTGTGCTAGAAGGTAAGATGGAAATCAGTCTTAGCTGTGAAGATTAAAAGCAATCAGGGAGTTATCTCTTCCAACAGCTGTTGGACTCCCAAAATCTTACATCAAGAAGGGGCATAAACAACCTGGTACTCAGCTTCCCTATCTCATTGTGCTTCTGTACTTTCAGGATGTAACAATTATTTTACACTGGGTGAATGTGTGCAGATTGTGGGAGTATTTCACTCACAAATCCCTTAATAAGATATTGCATTCCCCAGCGTATTGCCTTACCCTGCATCCCATCCTGATTGCACATGCTTCAGCTTGAGTACAAAGCTAGAGCTAAAAAGGGAGCTTAACTTGTATTTTTCTCGTTGATACTGTGTTTAAAACAGTTATCCCTTATAGTGTGAAACTTATGCTGAAAAGAGACTAATGAGTGGGTAAGGAACAGAGATCCAGTTACTGGCTGGATGCATAAATTCATGTTCTCTGTTCTAGACACATTTCATTTGTTGATTCATTTCCTTATCTATTATTCCAAAGTGGTCTCAGTCACCTTATGATTTATTTCTTAATAAGAATTTAGGGAGTCATATCATTTACACAACATGTAATATTTTTTATAAGATTCTAAACATTCTAAGCAAGAGCCTAGGTGTGCTCCTTAATGCTTTGCACGTGTTGTGCTGCCCAGGATCAAGGTATGTCTGTGCTGACACCAGTGTGGAAAACTCCTGAGGAGGAGGGTAGCCTTCCATGCACTCCTGGGTTCCTGTGGGTCATGCAGATGGCACAGCTGATGAGCTAATCACAAGTCATAGTTTGCCTGCTGTTTCAGCAAAGCCAGATGTCCCTGCACTTTCAATCCCTTTCTGGCCTCCTACCCACCCTCTCTGGTATCAGCCTTTGTCTTTTTACTGAAGGAATTCTTCCAACTTTCTCTTATGTCTGGGATCATTGTGCCCTTTTCTTATCTGCATGTATCCTCTGGACAGTTGAGTTTTAACATCCATAAAATGCCTCACAAAACTCTCTCCAGTGACAAACTCAACACTTCAACCACTCTCCCCAATACCAAACCTCTACTTCAGAAGCATGAACAGAATTTATTACACCAGGAGAGAAGCACATCTTATTTTAAGTTTTACCAGTCTTTTTCTAATAGAGACTGAAAGATGTGCTGCTCTACAGGCAGCTATGCTTACACTAGAGTTATGCCATTTCTTTATCACCAAACAGACTGTGACCATGGTGTCAAACAGCCTCCAAGACAAACTGTGTGTGAGTAGTAGTCTTCAGCTTGCACTGGCCCTCAGATTTCATGGAAATTGTATGGAAGAGTGGCTGTTAGCCTGGGCTGCAATAGGGACAGTTTTAACAGTCTAGCATAGTATGTAATATGATTTTACTGTCCTGTGACATTTCCTGACACCATTTGACAGCACAGACACTAGGGAGGTCTGTTAGCCAGTGGAGGAAACATTTTTAGAGGTCCATTGTCCTGGCTTAGGGCAAATTTGGGAGGAAACTCCAAAAGGGGTCCTTCTAGAAAGCAGACTCAAGATCCTCCCCCTACTGATTCGGGAAAAAGAGCAGATGGAGAGCATGTGTGGCTTCAGTATGCTTCTGTCCCTGATGTAGAATTGGGAATTCTTCTTTCATGGTGAAATTCTTGCTGTTTTCCTATCTCTTTCCTTCAGGAGACTTTGTATGAAGAGATAATCTGGATCTAAACAACTTTAGACTTTAGAATCATTCAAGCATATAGATCCATTAGAACAAGAGAAATAATTGTCTTATTCCTTCATCTCTGTTGCTGAGGAATCCTTCTCCGTGGTCTAATAAGGTATTAATGGATTATGAATGAAGAGAAATGATGGTACTTGCAAGGAAGCCAGCTGCACATTTACTCGGTGAAGGTGTGTTTTCCTGCTAATGTTCCCATAGAATTGGGCCGTGTCAGATTTACACAGTGAATATGAAAAAGTTGTGCATTTAAGATCACGAGATCTATGCCTTGCAAGAAGTTTGATAAAAAGCCCCTTGTACTTCTCCCTCCCACCACATGCTTGTTGGGGATCTCACATAAAAATCTGTTTCTATTAACTTGTCACATATGACAGTTCTTCACACCACCCCTCAGCCAGGCAGAAAATTCTGCACAGCTGAAGATGCAAGACACTTAATCTTCTAATACACTTTTCATAGTTTCAAGTAAATTTAACACTCATAGGGAAGTGGTAGAGACAACCAGCATCTCGCACTTAACCTCTGAATATTAACATCAGGGTCAGCTCCTGTATAGGCAGACCCACCATTGCACATCAACCCCGATGAAGAAAGACCCATCTCTGAGCTAAGAGGTTTGGTTACAGCTCTGGGTTCCAGCTGACTCTGTCAGATTTGGGGCCAGCTATGGTAATGGAATTTAAATGTCACTCTCCATCCACATGGAAAAGAATACCTCAGAGGCTAAATTCAAGCATTATCTTGTGGCAGTTTTAAGTACTGCTAACAAGAACTGCATGTGAACCAGTTATTAAGACAGAAAGAGTTAGTTATATACATATGTTTAAAAGGGAAGAAAAACTTTGATTGATTCTGCTTATCTGACCTCCACCTGCCTTCCTTGAATTTTTCACATGGTGGTGTTGAAGCAGATATTTGCTCATTAGAAGGCTGCACCAGCTAGTACATGGTTTTCTGTACTTTCTCCTGCTCCTTCTCTGCAAGCAGACTGATAATGAACTTACTGCTTATTCAGTTACAGAGCTCCTCACAAAAAGCTGGGAGGTGTTTATGGCTCCAAAGGCTCATAAATGAGAATGGTAAAATTATTCCTGCTGACTGCGCAGCAGGACCCTGAGAATACAGCTGGCTCTAATACCATCCAGACACCTCATGCTTCCAAGTTAAAGAGCAAACTACCTAATTGAAGCAATACACATGTCCAAGATAAGGAATAATATCCCTTAAAAAGGAGTTTCCTGTAACTTGTGTCCTCAGCAAGAAGTAATTTACATGCACTCATAATTCTAGGGCATTGATTTTTTGTTAAGCAGATCACTGCAGTTTTAGCAGGTCTTGTTCTGCCTGATGATGACATCTCTACTATCCCAATTTTACTTTTTGGGAGGGATGTGGAGACATCTTGTGCTCTTTAAATGACTAACTGACTAATGAATCAAAATTCATATATGAATTTCTGGATGTCACTTCCCTGACTGAGGGTTTTGCAGATCCACAGAGTTACCTGTAGTTCTGCTTTAAAATTTAAGAGCCCAGTTTTCATGTTGAATAATGTTATGGACTTAGACTCTTCATGTTTTCTTAAAGGAAGACAAATACAGTAGTAAAGCACAAATGAAAACTACTCCCACTGTACACTTGTAGAGACTGAAGACCATTAATTAAAAATCATGCAGAACAGATTAATGTTTCACACCACTGCAGCTGCTGCAATATGAAAAAATATTACCATATTTTTCAAACCCTTCTGGATCTGAATAAGATCAATTACTTTATGAGGCAGCAAAATGTATTTAAAGCTCTGAATTGCCTTACAGTTACTTGTAACACCTCAAGGTTGGTACTAAACAGGATTCAATAGGCTACCCAGAAGTCTTTGAATCAAGATTCATAGAATACTTTGGGCTGGACAGGCCTGGCCAATCTGGCCTTGAATGTTTGTAGTGATTTGGCATCTACCACCTGTCTGGGCAATCTCTTTCAGTGGCTAATTGCAAAAAATTCTTCTTTTTCCAGTTTAAATAGACCATCTTTTAGATTAAAACCATTACTCCTTGTCCTATGTGAACGCCTTCTACTAGAAAGTTTGTCCCCATTTTTCTCATAGGCACCCTTTAAATATTTAGCAGCTACAATAAAGTTTCCCTAGAGCCTTTCCTTCTCCACTCTGAACAGTCCTGGTTCTCTTACAGGAAAGGTGCTTCATCCCTCTGATCATCTTCATGGCCTTCCTCTGGTCCCATTCTATCAGGTTGATGTCCTTCCTGTGCTGAGGACCCCCAAGCAAGACATAGAAATCCAAGGGGGCACAAGGGCAGAGTAGAGAATAATCTCCCTTAACCTGCAGCCCATCCTTATTTTGAGGCAGCCCAGTACACCACTGACTCTCTGGGCTGTGAGTGCCTATTCCTGACTCATGCCCAGCATTTCCTGCACAAGTATCTCCACAGGTCTTCTCACAATCCCTTCTTCCCCCAACCTGTATTATACCAAAGGTGTATATAATAAGGCCCTGACCCAGGTGCACCACCTTGCAATTGGCCTTGTTAAACCACATGAGTGTCCCATGGGCCCACCTTTCAAGCTCTGGATGGTATTCATTCTTTCAGGTGTGTTAACCACAGCACTCAACTTGGTGTCATCTGCAAACTTGCTGAGGATGCACATGATCCCACTCTCTGTGTCATTGATGAGGATATTAAACCATACTGTTCCAAATAAAGACCCCTGAGGGATGTCCCTTGTCACCAGTGTCCATCTGGACATTGAGTCATTGTCCATTACTGGCTGGTGACCAGGTAAGCAGTTCCTAATCCAATTAACAGTTCAATTTACAAATCCATCTCTCTTCAATTTAAAAGAGAAGGATGTTGTGGGGACTGCATAAAATGCCTTACAAGAGTCCAGATAGATAATATCTGTAGTTCTTCCCTTGTCCACTGATTATTACTTATTCCATCATTGAAAGCGACTAAGCTGCTCAGGCAGGATTTGTCCCTGGTGAATCTATGCTTTGGTCAGAATTTTGTTCATAGCCAGTTCTTTGCAACTAAGAATATCCTATTGCTATGAGGAAGGTAAAAAAAAAAAAAATTGTTCTGTCCATCTGTTATTTGTCTTCAAGCTGTAATCCTTTAATCAATTTCTCACAGAAGAGGTGACTGTACAGCATTTTACCTGTCTTTAGTCTACTCATTAACCATATGTAGCATAGACTGTGTCTGTTTGGGAGCCTATTATTTTCATTAAATCCTTTTTGTTATGTGTATGATGTATATGTATATATGCAGTAGTTTGCAATTGGCATTGGGATCTTCCACTTTGATGTTGCATTCATGTTGACAAGCTCATGCTGACACCGACTTCAGTGGCTGGAGAGGATATATATGTGCATGACTATTTCTATTGAAGTAGTGTGGCTTATGAACTGTAATGTACACGTACATGTATGCATTGTGTGGGGCGTGGTGGTTTTCCCATCCTTGGAAGTGTTCAAGGCCAGGTTGGGTGAGGCATTGAGCAACCTGGTGTGGTGGAAGATGCCCCTGACCATGGCAGAGAGGTTGGGACTAAATGATCTTTCAGTTCCTTCCACCTAAGCTATTTTAAAGTTCAATGTATATATATGATTTAAAAAGTCACTCCTGTTGCACATGGCATCTGGAATAGAGCTCAGAGCCTTCAGAATTCAACAAACTGATAGAATAGGTCTTCACCCAGAGTAAGGAGGTTATAAGAATGAAACCTTCTGAGAAGACCCATTTATACCAAACCAAAGGAGGAAATTTGAAAAATGGTTTTGCATTTCTTTAAGCCTTTTTAAGAGTGTTAGAAACTCTGGACTCAGTTTTCCCAAACAACTGGGGCAAACCCTCCAAATCCTTCATTCCAAGTAACACAACAGCACCTCAAGGACTTTTCTCAGCATGGTTTTTTCTTGTGTCAAAGTGTCCCATTCATCAACAATATGCCTCAAAATTATTGCTTTCAGACATTTTTTTAATAGTTGCAGAATGTATAAAGGATTTGGGTTTGTTCTCATGTCACAGAAGGATGTTTGGATATGGTAAATTAACTTCTGCTTCTAGTCTTCTGTTGCGCCTCTGCTGGGATGAAAATACAAGATGCGTGTTTCTGCTGTTGTTGATCATTCAATTGTTTTCCTTCTTCACTTCAAGTTATTTGTAAAGGATGAACCAAATCCAACTGTTACTGAACTACTTGCAACTAAAAGAGAACATTTGTGAGAGAGTGACTGACACAATGGCTGACGTACAGGATGTGGTATGTCCTGAAACCTTCTTACCTGTATTTTGGATGTCATCCTTTGAGGTGATCATCTAAATCCTGCAAAGAACAACGTGAAAATAACGCAGAGCTGAAAAAGATTTCCTGGACACTGAATCTTTCCCTTTTTTATTTCAGGCAGGGTGCCACAGGAACTCTTTACTGCCCTACTGAGACCTGCTTCTGCTTTATTACACCACAGTCAGCTGCCAGGCACCATCTCACAGAGATACCATTTCTCCCTTGCAATATATTAGATACCAAGTTTACAGTTCATAGGGATAGGAAGATATTTTCTTAGCAAACTAAAAAATTACAAAGGCATTGTGTTGCTTTTGCTACTCAAACAATTCAGCTGACAAAGAAACTTCATTTTGCCTCAAAATAAAAGTAGTAAATTGCAGGAAGAAACAAACACATTAATGAGGCCAGCAACAGCTCAATGTCCTGAGCAGAAAAAATTCAACAGAGAGAGTAGCACTGTTGAAGAGGAGGATTACATTTCCACCACCTAAATAAGATGGTGAATTCAATGGGTGCCTGCTTGCTGGAGAACTGCAGAAGCTCTCTGTGCTAGGTCTGCTGAAATCTCCTGGAATAACCTTGGCCAGTGAGGATCTAAAAGAGCTCTTCCACCTGACTTCTGCTGTGTCCCACAGCAAGTGTGCAGTCAAAACACATGTGGGCTCCAAACAGTGCCACTAGACAACAAAAAATTTACTCTCCATTTGAATTTGTTTGAGGATCTGCTCAGCCAGATGTGTCAGAAGTCTTCTGAGGTTTTTGATAATTAACATTATGCATAGGAAAACACCTGGAAATGTTTGCAGACACACAGTCAAAGTGAGGTCTTTTACAGAGTTCCCAGCAAGCCAGGGTCTGCTAAGGGCTGGGGACTTCAGGGGCTGCCCACAGGGGTGGCAGGGCAGGGCCAGGCAGCCCTCAGCCATCCCAGTGCCCCAGACAGGGAGCAGGGCAGCCTCAGACATCAGACACTTCTCTGGGCAAGGGCACAAGCTAATATGTTCTCCAGGACATAGTAACATTTAGGAGGTCACCACAAGAGCTAAGGGGTTTGAGGGCTCTGCCTTTACCTTCCCTTTTCCTCCACTCCTTTATAAATGGCTGGGACAATCCCTGGCTGCTGCTCCACTGGCAAACCCACTGAGGAAACACTGCAGGAAACCCTTCAGATGAGAGAAGGTGGGATGGAAAGCATCACTCAGTGGGTTCTACTGTCAAGTCCTGCTTTCTCAGCCTCTTCATGCAGCTGAATCACCACAGAGCAGCAGCTCACAGTTGGATTGAAACAGCTCCCTGAGGACCTGACAGGCAAAGAGACCTCCACAGAGCTGCTTTTTGCAAAACTAAGCTGAGGAGAGGGAGGGGTTGATATGTAAAGTGGAGTGATAAGAGATACTTATTGGTGAAGAGGAACGATGCTAAATGGCTTATTTACAACATCATTTCCTCTTGACTTGCAGATGCTATCAATATTTGTACATGTATGATATGCTTCTCTATTTCCCTAAAATTATGTCCATTTTCTGCACCCTAATAAACAGATTTTCTACAATTAGAGAGAACGAGCAGGAGGATGATCTGCCAGCACTGCTCTGTGATTTGGGACTGAACCTTGCTCAGTCACTTGTGAAGAGCAGTCCTAGACATACTGAACCTGGCCTAATTTGCTGCTATTAGTTACCTGGCACAGAGTTTACAATTGTCCCAGTATGTTTGCCCTGACAAAGTTTGGTTCTGGACACCCCTGTGAACTTTGATAATCGAGTATGCAAAAGAACATCAAAGACACTAATTAATTTTACTCTGAAACTGTCCCAATCTTTTTCCTCTGCTCTCAGACCAGCAGTAGCAAAACTAAGACTTGTTACAGAGATAATAGGAATTTTAGCAAGCCATCTTACTGAATCCTTTCAGGAAAGACAAAGTGGCAGACCACGATTGAATGGCCCAATTAACCTCAGCATAATATCTTCAATTGGCAATATAAAAAGCTAATGCTACAAGTTTCTCATCTAATATCATTTAATCCTCTGCCATGATTACTTATATTATAGAAATGACCAGAGCTGAGATGCAGTTTAGATACTAATTTATGGAGTTTTTTTTTTTCCTGTCAAAATAACAGTGGCAGAAAAAAAATGCAATTTGAAATTAGCCCTTGGTCTAGGAGAAATTCAACTTTTGGA
Organism: Thryothorus ludovicianus; assembly: GCA_013397245.1. Classification (NCBI taxonomy): domain Eukaryota; kingdom Metazoa; phylum Chordata; class Aves; order Passeriformes; family Certhiidae; genus Thryothorus; species Thryothorus ludovicianus. The sequence goes on along the minus strand of VZTB01015529.1, from coordinate 49,419 downwards.
TATAAATAGCAGCAACACCTGCCTAACCTAAAAGCTCATTTTACTTTAAACTAGTTTAATTTAAGCAATAGAAGTTACACTTACTTTTAATGGGCAGCAGCTGTTCATTAAATTTATAATGACATTTGGGTACCCTGGTGATAGACATTCAGAAATATCATATACGTAGAGACAGAAATTCATTAGTAGCACTACCGAGATGGCTTGGAAGTGAAATTAACTTGAAAAGAGACACTTGTTTCACCTCCATCTGCAGTTCGAAAACCTAGGCTGTTATCTAAGGCATATAAATGCATCACAGAGTGGTATTAGCCAAAGTCTATCCTATGAAATATCCAAAGAATTTTTGCTGTGAAGACATACACACATTTAGGATTGTTCAAAAAAATTATCATGGTATTACTACCACTGAAACATACATTGGTTTCACTTTCATTTATATATAGAGATATACAAATCTAATATTGATACTTATATTACCACCTAGGCAGTGCTGAGTGCATTAGAGTTTATGCATTGTGATGGTATTTGCCTGCCAGGGAGCTGCTCATCTCTAATGGACTCTGGCTCTGTCCTTCTGATGCCAGGTGGATTATTTTTAACAACTTCAGTAGACAAAAGGGTTGACCCACACATTACAAACTAACACAGAAAGTAATTACAGAACTCTAGTAACCCAACAACTTTAGTCTTTTACGAATGATGTCTCTTCACCATTAGTTATGCATTAAAATCCATCTCCAATCTCCTAGCTTGGTTCCCTTCTTCACAACTGCATTTCTCCTCTCTGAAAGTAGTACTGCTAGGATCTACCTGTACCACCTTACCTATACATATAAGGTACATGCTTTACAGCCCAGAGAACTCAGCAGGGAATCAGTACTAAAAATGTTGTTCCTCCTTGCGTTAAGAAGGCAGCCAAGGTCAAATAAAGCTGTGTGTATGGACTCCATGGCATTTCAAATAGTCTGCAGTGAGACCTTTGCAACCTTTTTTACTTCAGTGTGATTGCCAAATGTTATCCTTTGCATTTCATTAAGCAAGTCACTTGATTATACATAGGAATGGAGTAGAATATGACTGAGTTAGAAGAAAACTTGTAAAGTGACACACAGAACCAAACAGCAGCTTTGTTAGTTTGGTTTGGCAAGAACTGATGATACAACCTCCATCTGTATTATTTGTGTGGATCACTAGGAGCAGATTTATAGAGGGAAGGAGTCAGAGAACCCAACAACTACACAGTACCTCTCACAAGGTTTGGTTCTGCCTTTTTCTCCAGAGCAGCTCTAGTCCAGTCCCACAGACTGAAGACCTTTTTGTGGTTGCAATGCATTAGCTGCCCTACCTGAGAACATTTTCCCCTTTAGTTTCACGCAAAAGGAATCCAGTTCATGTTTCAAAACCTGTTCCATGACAGGAACCAAGGTACAGTGATCATGAGCAGAGACATTTGTTTTAAAACACTCTTCTGATCCAAAATAGTGCATTAAAGTAAGTAAAAAGCATGTATAGCAGGTTTTTTTATGTATAGAAGAGACAGCTCACACTGGAGCTGCTCTGAGGACTGCATTTGAGTAGCTCTGATAATTTAGGAGCATTATACCCTCACAGCTCTCTCTGTGCATCGTTCATTTTTTTTTCTGTAAAGTCCTCCTGTGGCAGGAAACTCATTAGCAAATTCTTTGCTGAAAGTAATGCTTATGTAAGTTGAAGAAAAGCACATTATCAGAAGAATGTTTTGGTTAATTTGCTGTTCATTAAAGATACACCTCTGTGGCTGTAGAGTAAGTTCTCTTTTGAAGACAGCTATAACAATTATACACAGCTGCACTTTTTTTGAAAATCTAGTGCTCTGAGAACATTTAATCACTTGTAACAAACGTTTGGTATTTGTTTACTTCAGGTCCCCATTTAAACTCTGTAGCACACAGTTGCAGAATGACTGGCAATCTAAGGTCCCAGAGGACTTCTTCCAAGAAAGCCACAATTGCAGAGCCATAAAAAGTCTTCCTGGTGTTAAAAGGTGACCAGGTTTGTGTGTCTTGTCAACCGTGAATCAGAGGTAAAGAACATATATCAGCTTTAAACAGAAAACTTGCAGTAATTACCTTTCCAGCAGGTCAACTTGGACGCTTACTATGATGTACCTTAATCTGGATTATGCTTGCTTTACTTCCAATGTAATTGCAAAACTTTGACCTTATTTCCTTAAAGGATATACACCATTTCATGACTTTTGTCAGAATACCTAGCTTGTGTGACTGCTAAACTGGAGATATCATTCGTTTTTATCATATTAACAATTAGTGTTTATTGTGAAGAAAAAATAAAAATTGAGTATCTTTGCATTTTTTTCCCTGGATGAAAAAGAGTTTAAATGAGGGTTTTACTTCTGTACTATATCTGTGCAGTTCTCCATTTTAAGGGGTATTGTGGTGATGAAGACATCATCAGTGTTTTGACAACACATACGAGCTACAGGTGCTGTATCACTCCCAGTAAAAATAGCTGCCCTAGTAACAGCACTGTGCCAAGCTGGCACTAGGTGGTTATATTTGGCCAACAGAACCTGCTCCTAGATAGGGACTTCTTCACTGCAGTGCTGCCATGTGTGGTAATAGAAAGGCCTCCTTCATTCACTTGTTTCTAGGGATAAAATAAAACAGTCCTCATTCACCATGTATATTTCTAGGTTTCTAAAGAGCTTTATGATACTTAGGATGAGAACATTTCTATAAATATAAGTAGACGTGCTCTCATTTTCTCCACAGTTTGTCACCTGCCTAATTTTTTCAGTAGGTTTGCCCAGAATACTATTTTTCTAGCACTTGGTTTCAGCTAAACCTGGTCTACTCATAAACCTGTTCACAAGTTTCACTCCGCTGCTGAGAAAAGACTGGCTGGAGTGGCTTACCAATTAATAATTGATTAAAAGAAAATGGCTCTTCCTCCCAGACATCTTCTCACTTTTCCAGCTTGTAACATCAGATGAGTGGGAGTTGCAATGGGCTGCTGTCACTGCTTCCATTCCTGTTTCTGCTGGAGCAAAGAGGGCAGAGACTACTGACCAACAAAAAGACATCAGAAACAGCATGATATTAACTCTTGATCATTAAGGAGAACAAAGGGCCATATTTCAGGCTAACAGCACAACATCTGCCAAAAATCTGCACAGAGCAGTTATAAACACAAATGGGTGCTTTGTGAGCACACTTCAACCAAATAACTTGAGTGAGTAGGTAGTTTTCCAAATATCTTCCTAACTTTAATCCCAAGGCAGAAGGCTGTGCACAAATCAAGCAGCTTAATAGCATTACCCTATGGAAATGTGTCCCCAGAGCCCAATGTTCCCTCTTCTTTCTCTAGTACCCCCAAAATGACTCCTGTTAAAACCAGAACTTGAGGAGTTTTGTCCTTACAATTTCACCAAATAAGAGGGAAGAAATTCAAAAGCATGATGCACAGAGAAAGTCAATAGAAACTTCATGGAGCTCTGTGGAACATTCCTTCCTGCCCTGCTGTTAAACCAAGTTAAATATTTGTTTCATTTCTTTCTCTATAGACAGAAAAGATTTGAATGCCTTCAATTTTGAACTATTGTTAAGAATACTGACAAAGGGCTAGATACACAAGGGATCTTAAGACAGCTGTCCTCTAGCCTGCTGATGTTCAGCCCTGGGAGGGAGCCTGCCAGGCTTACACAGGCTGGAAATAGAGCAGCATTTCTAAAGAGACAGGCAAAACTGGTAGCCCAGGGGAAAGCCACCTAAGCCAGCAAAGCAGAAAAGCCCCAAAGAGGTGTCTTAAAATCATTCCTTTTTGCAAATGTTAACTCAAAATCTCCTCCCACACAGGCACTGAGAATCTCAGGGAGATGGAGGCAGCCTTTCAGGAATGCTGCTGTACCAGGCAATCTTCTCCTGACTGGAGGAGTTACATTGGGTGCTGGTTAATGCTGAGCAGGTGCCACAATTCTTGTGAATCTTGCTGAAGTTTGTTTCTTTTCTAAACTGATCATGACACAACTCTTTCATTCAAACTTTTGATGGGGATCTGCTTCCCCTGTTGGTGTCTGCAGCTGTCTGAGATGCAGAGATCTGCATTTAGCTTCTGTTTTTGTCGTAACAGGGTTGAACTCTGAGAATGAGAGAGCTCTATCTACACACATATCCCCACACTTATTTGTGGCCTGCAAAAAAGGCATCTCCTCCCTGCCATAAAAGCCATTCATTTTTGCATGGAAAAGGGGAACAAAATTTTTCTTTTTCCAGTGGTTGAGGAAGTTTATATGAGAAATAAGACACCTAAGAGTTACTATGGGGCATATATCAAGTAATTTTCAACATAAGATTTCCACAGGAAATCTGAGGAGCTCATTTTTATAACTATTCAGGAACTAAAATGGGTTGCACAAAATGTTTCACCTTTAGCATTTACTGCAAATGAACCCATTTTGCCTCAACAGGGCCACGCTAGTGCAGCACTTCTCACTGGCTGCTGTAGCTTACCCAGCTTCTGTAGTCCCAGCTGGAGCCACAGGAATGGTTCAGGTTTCTCTTCACTGAACTGTGTGGCACTGAACTGTCCATTACTTCTGCATAGAGGGAACTTGATCAGAAAAGTTTTGTTTCTCATCTGAGCCATCTCATTGACCCTAATAAAGTCCTGCCAGCTGACATCCCCTGTCCTTGCAATGAGAAGCAGGTATGCTTCAGCAGAAGTGGGACCTAAATTCAGAGTCTTTTTCTTCTGAGCAAATATTACAGGAATAGTCATGAGCCTTTGACTCTGAAGCCTGCAGTCAGACAAGTAAGTTCATTACCTTAAATACATATAATAATTTCCAGAAGAATGCAGTGCAATTTTCCAGAGGTCTCAAGAATTATTAGGGACTGTACAGTTTTGGAAACAAACCTTGTGCTATCAAATAAGGTTTCTTATAGCCTTCCATATTACAGAGCTAGCTTAGCATGTAATGGAAAAACAAGAGGGACTTTAACAAAAAATCATTGTCAGCCCTTCCAGTTTTCCCACTACATTTCTTTAACCCATTCAGAAGAGACAGACCTTTTTTCTTTTGTATTGGTCTTCTATTCTTACCATATTGCACAACTGAAAATCTGACATCCTCGGCTTCTGAGGTGTTCATTTTCACCATTCTGCTCTAAGAAAGAAAATTCATGAATGGGAAATTGAAACACCAGAGATCCAAAGAGCTCCCAGAGCCATTCAGGGAGCTGGTTCAGGGAGCACTGAGTCCAGACCTCCTAAGTCTAACAGCAGGACCTCAGCTATTTAATCATCCTTCCTTTCAATTGCACCATTTACCTGTCCAGAGATCACTTTCACATGATAAGTCTTTTTAATTTAAAAAACACTTGTATTTTCAGTGTATGTTCATAACAAGAGAACAAGAATATTTTTACTGAATTATGTTCATTCTCTATCAGTTATTTATGAATACCAGACCTGTCTCTCCTTATTCAATAAAACAGCTATGTATTAATTTAAATTCATGCAAATAAGGACCATTGATTCCTCTGACCCCTTTAATTCATTAGCCAGGCTGATCAGTTTTTTAGATAAAGTTGAAGGGAAAAAATATACCCAAGGTGAATTTTGAAACAACTGTGTCAAACTGAAACTGATCCTGGAGTGATCCTTATCTGCAAACTACAGGATATTTGTTCCACTGCACGTCAGAAGGATAAAATCTGTCTAAAGTCTCAAGTTAGCAATGGACAGCCACTTAAGAGCCCTGCATGTGAGAACAGGCTCTACTTTATTGACCATAAAAATAAACAGTGTGTCTTATCATGCTCCCACTTAGGCAGCAAAATACTCTGAGATGGCAAATTTCTAAGTTTTCCATACTGTTAAGTATAGAATTTTTAATGGGCCACTATTTTATTGAAAGACAGACCTCAGCACAGACCTTGTAAAACCCAGCCATTGCAGCAGCAAATGTTCTGGCCACGTATTCTGACCTTTGCCTCCAGACCTGGGAGCTGGGGGCTGGACGAAGGCAGGGTCCAACATTCTTACAAACCAAGTGGAAAATTCCAAAGTGCTCAATCTGGTGGAGGCCACCCAGGCCCCAAGGGCATCACTCACAGCCCCTAAATTCTGCCTGTATGATGTGACAATGGGGCTTTTAAAGTATTTCTCCTCAGAATAGGTATGTCTCCTTTTAAAGTGTAAAGGACAGTTAAGAATGGGGCAGCCACCGAACTGAACAAGCCTGAAAAGTTTGTTAGGGATTGTTATAAGACAAGGCAAGCCAGACAATGACTTCAGAAAAAGGGAAACTTCCACACAGCAGTCTTTAACCATGAATTTGAGCAAAGTGCTCAGTAGGGTCTGAGATTACACCCTGCTACTTTGCTCTTCAGGATTTGAACTCAATGGTGCCTTACACTTTTCACGGGAGGAAAGCTCTCACGTTTAAGGTATCACATATTCTTGAGGGGAAGGGGAAGGAAAAAAATCCCACTTGCAATTTTTCGTGTTGGAGCCACTCATTTTATATAGGATGATTAAATATTAATTAGCCAGAAGTTAAGCATTACTCTCTAGCAGTTCCTTTGGGCAAAGGGATGTCCCTGTTTCCATCCTGCCTCTGTTAATGCCTGCATAGAGACAGGAAAGCAGGTGGCTCTCCTCCTTTAGCTCAGGAGAGTGTCTAGCAGCTGGGAAAGAGCTCCTTCTCTTTGGACAAAGTAACATGCAGCTACACAATTCAGTGTCAAAAAGAAAGGAGAGGGCAAAACTGCTCTTCACAGTTTTGGAGATGAAGGAAGAGAAAGGGGGAGAGGTATAAATACTGGACCAAGAAAGATACCTCACCAGGGTCTACAAGAATTGGAGTCCACTGAAATCCAGAGCAACTATAATTCTGGGAATGATTCTCCTTGCCTGAGCTCAACATACCCCTCATCAAAGAAAGAGGGATTTGAGGGAAACAGAAATAAAGGAAGGTGACATCTAGGGCTGCACTAACAGATGTCATGAGCCTGGGACAAGCAGCACTAGGGCTTAAGATCCAGCATTCAGCAGAAGGCCTGACAACCTCTGAAAAGAGACTTGAGGCAGAGAACCAGCTTGATGGTTGCCTTATGGTCATGCACTCTACAAATCAGTAAAAGCATAGCTTGCATTCCTTTGTTATTTAGCTCTGAATCCCCTATTGAAAAATGTACATGTGCTCTTTATATACTTTTTTTCAAATGGGAGTTATAGACTAAAATGCCTTCTGGATTTTCAGGTTATGCAGAAGAAATGAAAGACTAGAGATTCCTGTGGATAAAGAGAATTTGTCACAGCTATGTCATACCTGGCCATCACTGTGCAAGCCCTGGCAACAAGGTTATGAGCAAGCAGAACCAGCATGGAAAGAGTTCTGTGTTCTTCATCAGATACAGGTCATCAGCAAGAAATTCACTTGTACAATACAAATTTAATTCAAACCTGCATTAAACAAGCTGGAACTTTTTATGTCTACCCTGTAAATAAGGAACTCTATGTCATATATCTTAGAAGATTGATTAATCCTTTCTTGCATTTCATATTACCCAAGCAAACTATATATGAAATAGTGTCTTGGGTGGTTTTAGGAAATACCTTTAGAAACACTGGGACAAACCTGCACGCCAATATTTTCAAGACAAATTCATTTCAGTCTTCGCTAAAATTACTCTGGAGAAAACAGGGTTTTTTCTTCTGGGTCAGATTCTTGCTTTGCAGGCAACATTTATACTGATACCTTGTAAAACAAAGTATTTTGACTACAAAAGAAGAAAAGTGGGATGCATCAGTTTTGGAGGTGTATTTACCACAGGTCCAAAAATCTTGAATACTGACCCTACAAGTCTTGAAGCTGTAAATATCAAGAAAATACGAATAAGAGCAATTAACATAGAAGTGATTCCCTATTGGAGTCCGGTCCAATAGACGCCCTGCAACAATTCCCACTTATCTTTTTTTCTGAATTCCCTTCCTTTATTAATTATTTTCTCTATTCTGTGAGAGTTGGCTTTCCCCCTCCCAGAACCACTTTTTTTTAAGCACAAGTGGGAACAAGAAATTGCCCAACTCATTTACAAGCAGGTTTATCACTAATCAAACAGCAAATGTGGAGTATCATGTAGTGAAAAAAAATTTAGGTTTCAATGCATTAACACAAATATGTAGCTACAGAGACCTGTGGCACTGCTCAGTGCTTTAATGAGGAGGCACTTAGGTGGCTTTTATGCCCTCTGATCTGGGTGTACACCCTCTTCCCAGTCTCCCCAAATGTCCCATCCTGGTCATTAGAGATGCTGAAGGATTTCTCTAATTACTGAGAGTCATTTGCTCACCTACCCAGCTGCCTTTGTCCACAGAGGTGCCATGGCAGTTGTCAAACTGATTTTCCTCTGTACCAAGGATCTCTCCAAGCTGGGGATCATCTGGAGGCCAGTTAATCTGAGTTAGGATCTGCTTTGTATGGATGATAAAAAGCTGAGCTGGGGGAGTGTTTGGACAAGAATATTTGGGACTCCTTCCAGTGGTGTGAGATTTCTTGGGCATGGTGACCTGGTACTGGTAACAAGGTAAACTGGTAACTGAGCCAAGACTGCAGGAGCTGGTAAAACAAGGGTGTTTCCTGCTAAAGCTTAAAGGACTTCTCTCCTTACCTTTTCCTAAATAAAACCTTGAGGGGAAAAAAAATTAAATGAACAACTAATTTTCTTATTTTTTAATACTGCAGAAACTGACACATTTGAAAGTTTTTGTTGTCTTTTTTTTCCCATCACAAACTAATAAAATATAAAAGACTTCAGAATATTCTGAATTATACACAAAGACAGAAAATTTTGCTTAGAAAAGAATTAAGATTCAAAGGGAGATTAAAAAAACCCCAAAAACACCTACAAAAAACCGCACAAAAACTCCCCAAAAACAACCAGAAAAGCTGATAGTGGAGACTGAAGCCAAGGTACATCTCCCAGACTAGCACTCCCTGACAGGTAACAGCATTTGCAGGAGCAGTGATTTAAGTAATATTTTTATAACGCTGCATACTTCAAGGTGTTAGAAAGGCTTCAACATCATTATAAGAGCAACTAAAACAATTGCACTAAATTCCTTTTGGTGGTTCCAAATACTTTTATTTGGTTTACCTGTGATCACTCTATAGCTGCTTTGCCTCTGCTTTAAAGAAAGTGACTGTATAAAAAACATATATGTTACTAAGAGAAGGAATTAGAAATTTTACCTGGTAAGGACAACACCTTCAAACAAAAATAGAAACCTATATTTAGGTTCTGTTACTTCATGCCTGGTTAATCTAGAGAGCATGTCCGGGAGAGCAACTGGTGTTAACCAGTCTGAGAGTGTGATGCCTGCAGCAATACAAACTTGTTAATCTTAAGTTTAAAATAGATCTTCACAAGCAATTCAAGTTAACTATATCTGATCCAACTAGTTTTATCTTAGACTAGTCACTTCATTTCATATTCTCTCTTTTGGTGCTGGGAAAATTTGATATAATATATAATGTCTTGATTATTATGTAGCCTGCAATGAATTGTAGATACAGGAAATTTGTGGACTTTCGAAATTTATGACTTGAGCTCAATGGAATTAAAGGAAACATCAGACATATAAATATTAAGACAATTCAGGAGCAGTTGTGAATATTTCAGAGGCCCTTGCAGTTGTCATCATAAATTAGCTATGGCCCTGATAAAAAAAAAATATTTTATTCTACTTAGGAAATTTACTTTCTTCCATCTTGAGCTACAGTACATACCACAAAAGGTCCTAAAACTGATAAGGATGATAATCTTTACCACCTTTGGGAAGAAGTTTTCAAGAAACGATGGCAAGTATCTTATCTGTTGCTTCCAATGTCTTAATAGGCTCTGTATGTATTTGAGTTTTGGAGAGTCATATAATGTGTTTACAGGTGCCAAGATGAGTCTTTGGAGACAGATATAAATCTCTAAACTGTATTGCCTTTATCAGGCAATCTGACTAAACAATATGTATTATTCTCTTGCCAAACTTTTCTCCTCTTAGGAGAAAGAAAGATCCACTCCTGAAAAACCGAGCTACGGAGTGTTAAATTTTTACTTGTTTTCTAGCATTTTTTTACAACTTTTGCTCCAAAAGCATCACATTGGGCATTCACTTAGCTCAGTGCAAAGATCCTGCTTGAACTTGGGCTGCTTCATGAGGGTTACCTCTGGTGGGATTTCCTTCCTGGGCCATGTCTTCAACATGCAAGTTCCAGATATTTTCTGGCTGCCAACAGTTTAGGAGCACCCTGTTGCTGTTTGCTTGTGCTTTACTGTCTTTAAATGATATGGGGAGAAAGAGGAGATCATGAATTGCAATTACCCACGAAGAAATGAGCATGAAGAAAGCTTCCGCCAATTTTCTTGCCTGAAGAATCCAGCCTGCCCACTACGCCTCCTGTGAAATCAATGCCTCCTCCCACTTTCTTGAATTGTATCTGCTTTGTACATTAGTTTTAAGAACAAATGACCTTGAAGCTGTATGTGTAGCAAAAGGGAAGAATATGAGTCCTGTGTAAAAAACTGGAGAAGTATTATGGCTTTTATATCAACATGCAAAGTGTCAACAAGCCAGACATACATATGTGCATTGTGAACTAAAAAAAGTCCTGCCTTGGCATCCAGGAAAGATGCAGCTTGCAATATTTAAAAATACATCTTCAGGTTACTTGAAACATTAAATATAAAAATTAAAGATTAATCCCACTCTAGGAACTTGGCTTGTCAATGGAAAATGAATGGTAAAAGAGTTTTTTCTTAGCCTTTAGAAACAGTACTGGAAAGGCTCACTGAAGCTAGCAAACCTTTCTCAAAGATAAAGGCTCCTTGTGTTTCAGAATCTGAAGAGCAGCCATGCCAAACACTCCTAATTCCTCCACTTATCTGTACACTGGAGAATATTACAGAGGAGAGGAAAAGTGTCATCCTAAAAGGCATATAGGATATTCATGAAATAAAGGGAACAACAAAGTTTGGCAAATCAGAATAGCATAAGAATGGCAAATCAGAATATGCCTAATCTAAAGTATATGAGGTACTAAGCATGTGCTCCATTACGTAAATGCAGGACTTGAATGGAGCTCACCACCAGAACAAATATTTACTTTCTTGTGTGTCTGTCCTTTAGTCATCGGAATGACTTCAAGAGAAGCTTCAAGAGGTGTCTGCATCGGAGCAGTTCATCTTCTTACATATGGCTGGATAGAGCCCCTAACCCCGTGTACAGGTGGAATATTATATCATTTATATACTGCTTCAGGCTGTTTCACACTCATTTTGAGAGTACAGCTTTTATCTGTCACTTTTGCCTTTTCTATGCTTTTCCAGGCTGTGAGAAGAATAGGGACGTGGTGAGAATCAGAGGTACAGACATTTCAAAATAGTCATTTTGAAACTGAGACACTGATACAGCCAGTAAGACATTGCTGAAAAGTTGTGGGAAAGCTCTGGCTGTTATCCTCATTCCCAGCAAGTCTGGGATGGGTTCACTGCAGACAATCTGGGAGTCAGCCCAAGCACCTGAATACGTAGGATTCCCATACTTCATGTGAAGAGCCCTACTACAGCTAATGCTGGAACACAAAGAAAACCTGTGCAAAAATCCTCCTGGTGGGACTGGAGAGAACGAGAGGTTTTCTGAAAGGGTCCCTCTGCTTCTCACAAAACTGATGTGGGACTAGAAACCCGGAGCTGAGGTCAATCTTGTGTTGCAATTGGTGAGAACAAGACAAAGCCACCTGGGCAAGCAAGTTTGTGCCCTGAAAGTACAGAGACCAATTGAAGTGCAAATGTTATATTTTTCCTGTATGACTGAGTACAAAATGTTATTGTTTTGCTTAGTTCAGAGCTATTTAAATATAGGATTAACTTTTCCTGATTTATGTTGCTTCCACTTGGTGAAAGTGGCAGCCCTGCTGGTGACCACAGCTAGTCCTTAGTAGAGAAGAGAAAGCAAGCTCCTCTAAATCTTTCTGTGAAAGATACTAAATACTCACAATAATGCAGCAGGTTGGTCTGCACAGCTCTTACACTTCTGCTGGCTCCCACAGCAGCAGTGCTGCACGAGGCACGGTGGGAATGGCTGAGCAATCCAGGTTGATCTCAATCAAAAAGTAACAAAGGACTTAGTGAGTTTGGAAAGAGGACTGTGAGGCTAAAGTTGTAAACTGATAACAGGTGGGACACACTGCACTGTTGTGTTGTGAAAGCCTAATGTTTAGCTTCTGTTTGCTTTAACTTGCTAACATTTTCCATTCTCTGGCTGCTGTAAATGTCATTTCTTTCCACAATCATGAGGTGAGGCCCTGATCTTTGCTCAGAAAAGGGTCCAGGTTTATATCAAACTTTCTAATCATAATTTTACTGCAAACCTTGGATAATTTTGATAAGTGGTTATGTTATGAATTGTTCGAAGGAAAGCTTCTGATCTTGAACTTGAGTGCAGGCATGTAGTATGGATCGAATTTTGAAATAAAACAAAACAAATGCTTTTTAATGTATCATTTACAAGGTTCCAAGATGCTGCTGTGCTTATCAGATGCTGCAATCATTTCCAGGAGCTGCTTAGAAGAAGCTGTCAAGTCCCTTCAGAAGTAATATGCCTAGGAGAATTAAAAAAGAGATTCCTTACTAAATTTCTCTTTTCTAATTTTGAACCTATCTACAAAGTAAATTATTTAAATTTCTAAAGAATTTTTTTTTAAATAGATCAGGGGGATGGAAAACAGTGTTCTAAAGTCTGCTTGCACAATGAAATATTCTATATTCTTGATAACATCACACACATATTTTAATCTGTGGATAAGAAAGAAGATGGTGGAAATGTGAAACATAGAAAAAAGTTTAAAATAGAAGAATGCAAAAATCGATGTAAAAAGAGCTCATATAATTTGGAAGACAAACAGCATATAGAATAGTAATTCTCCCTTTGATATACTGGATTACCAGGCACTCATCTTCAGTGAGAGCTGTGCATAAGAATGGACTTTACAGCTGAATTATAGTTATGGTATTTGCATAGAAAAAGTAAACAGAGTTTCATGCCTGCTTCTGTAGACTCCTAGTTGCAGTAATTATTGATCACACATATTTTTGTCCATACCAAGAACTCACAACGCTGTGCATCAACATGGAGTGACTGAAATTTTTATTACCATGGCACTTACGTTATTTTTGCTGAACCAGTTTTGAGTTCAGCACAGTTGGAAGATGAACCTGTTCACCTTATAATATTGTTTGCTTTATTTATTGTTTTTTCCATATTACCCTTTGAGACTCTCACCGTGTAATTTTATGACTTTCAAGTGGTGTGGGTTGACCTATAACTGTAATAAAAGAATTTGGAATGAGATAACACAAGTTTTTCCATTACTTACAAAAGGTTGAAGCTACTTATTAAACAACTTCATATTCTGTAACTTTGCTGAAATGAATACTTTTTCAAGCAAGTGTTATGTTGTGGTAGACTTTTGCAGCACACAGATTATATGGGATAGGCCTGTGCTATGAACTCAAACAAGGAAGGACTATGGTTTATGTTTTTAATTCAACATTTATGAAAAACACTGCATTTCCTAGTTACAAATTAACAATATGTGATCATCCTACATAACTACTCTGGGACACAGGTTGTTTCTCATGATTCATGCTCTTCTGAAAGAGCATTGAGTTCAGTTCAGATGGTGCAAAGAAAGCAGGGAGGAAGATTTGTCTCTCATTCTGTCCCCAGGGGATTGACCCACCAAACCATTCATGGATCCCACCCCATCCCATCTAATGCACCCCTAGGTTCCATGTCTCTGGTCACACAATCAGCTTTTCCTGCTGGCAGAGCAGTTCCCTGTGGATATGCCTGGACTGCAGGGCAGGTGTGCCCCAGGGTGCCCCCCACAGCCCTGCTCCCCCACTCACAGGACAGCAGGACCTGTGGGAGTACGATTTTTCCTTTCAGCTGTCAGCTCAAGTTTCTTTGCAAAAAAAAGAAGTCAGTGCTCAGGAAGTGAGGCCTCTGGGAACAGGGACCACTGACACACACCCAGCTCTCCTTCCACTGCTGAGCTGATTCTTGGCCAAAGCATGCATACTGACCTGTAAACCAGACACAGCCCGAGGTCTCCAGGATGTAAAGTGAAAATGTCCAAAAATACTAAAAAAGAGCTCTAAAATCCTCCAAAGAGGAAGGCAAACCTTCTAAACTAGGATCCTGAATTTCCAGCTGTCTTCCAGTAAAATGTCTCACAAGGCAGATCTCTGAAAGCTTTAGTAACTACCACCAGTACTTGTAGCACTAGCATCCCAGATAAGTACTTGCTAGGCAATTAAACCCTGCTGAATCTGCTTGGAATTGCATGCAAATATAGGATATTCAAACAGTGGAACAGAAGAAAAATCCACACTAAAAGAAAATAAAAATCCAGTCTGTCATCTAGCAACATAAACCACTAAAACTCCCACTGAAACTCGTGGAAAATCAAGGATGAGCACTGATGTTAGTGAACATTGATGTTAGTAAATACTCATGTTAGCAAACACTGGATCAGGCTCTCATAGCCAGCACTGAGTCCAGTGATCTGCAGCCCATCCCCTGTCAGTCTGTGCCATGGACAAAACTCAAGGCAACAGCTGAAGGTCTCCTTGTGGCAGGAGCAGCTTTGGTTGTAGCAGTACCTGCACAACACCTCACAGGCAACCAGGGTAAAGGTGTTATGGGATTGTGGCAGGAGGGCAAGAGGAGCTGCTTTTCCTGGCCATCCCCAAGCTGCTTTCTACTGGTATGAGTTAGGTCATCCCTAAGGCTCTTTTAAATCTCATTGTTAGCCAGGTACTTACCAGCAAAATACAAGACAGCACAAAGTTAGGCATTATCTTGGGAAAGCTGAGGCTAAATGCAAGAATGCTGCATGATTTCACTTGTTTTCTGCTTGGCTATAGTTGGTCTACAGTACCAAACAACAGATCCCATCCACATGAGGTGCTTTTTCTGTGTGTGGTACTGACACACTGACAGTCCAGTACAACCTTTCATGCATGAACAGAGTGTGGGATTCCTTCAAACAAAAAAGCTGTTTCCTCATGTCTGGAGCTACAGGCTGTCATGCTCCCAGCTCTTGGGAATGGCTGGGTTGGAGTCAAGTCAGTGCCACCTGTGAGGTCTGTGCTGGGCATCCATTTAGTTTTTGAAGGACTGGAGCTGCAAAGTAAAGAATGAAATGTTCTGATGTCTCTGAGGATCTTACAGGGTAGTAAGGCATGGCAAAGCATGGTTGCATAGACTATTGGCTTCTAATGCTAAAAAAACTGCTGTTGAGCACTGCCTGGTCATTATGCTTCTTCTTGGAAAGCTACAGATGAGACTGTAAAGATATAAAGTAGATTAGAAAGGGATGAATTAGGCACTAGCTTCACCTGTCAGAAGGTTAAAGATTGGATTAGGCTGCAATCTGAAGTCACAAGTGACTCATCAATTTGCAGTTTCTGCTAAAAAATATTTTCAGTCCTCAAAATTATTTTGGACAATTCTGTCTTGTGCATGAAAAATATATCTCTGTCTCTATATAATACTGTCTGAAAAAACCACCAAAGGTTCATGTACTATTTACATAATATATTTCCTGTGCCAATAGTGGTTTACCATAATGACTGTATAATCCAAGGGCAGCTTAACATAGAGAGTACATTTCAATGTTGCTTTTTCTTCTTCATTTTTGAAGACCACAAATACTGATTGAAATGTAGATAAAGAGAAAGTAAGCAATAAACTATTCTGTAGTATTAACCAAATATTCTGAAAAGACAGGTTCCCCCACCCACAGGCAACCATACTTGGTGGTAGCTGTACACATCTCAAGCTGCATTATAGAGCCCAACACTACTCCTACAAATTCTGCCACAGCCCAAACCAGGTGCCAACACTATTCCAGCTTCTCTTCCTGGTTTATGTGTCAGGCATAAGCTTGGGGATCTTATTCGAGTACCTGGATCAAAGATTTAAAAGAAAAAGTTCTCCAAGGTTTGGGTTTCAAGGATCACTTTATAAAGCACTAGCCCTTATCATCGGGTTTGTACATCTGTCACCTTTAACCCTGACAATAGCAGGATATATTCTACTATGCTCTGCTCTGTTTTGCCCTGTTCTGCTATGCTATGCTAAATTATACTCTGTATAGGTACAGATGTTTTCCCTTTTTCAGAATTAACATAATCTTCATACTTTTTCTCTAATGAAAGACTTCCAGTTATGACAGTTTTCAGATAAATATTTTAATATAAGAGTGTAGAAGAGCAAGAGAGACATTCTCTGTATCATGAAAACGTTATTAAAATCTCTGAAATCACTTGTTTCAAAATGCTTTTTACTCCTGTGGCTCCATATGGAAAATATGGTAACTTCAGCCAAAGACCAGGATTTACTTCCACATCTTTCAGGAACTACTGTGCTGCTAATAATCACTAAGGATCAAATAGGAAAGAAGAAATTCGTAAGGCAAATCCAGCCCAGCCACAACTCAGGAGCACAAAGGATAGGGCCTTTCAAAAGAGAGGTGACAAAACAGTCCCTGCCTTAGGTATAACTTCTGATGATGGACTGAAAATAGCTAAGTAAACAACTTTTGTGGTCCTCGTCAAGCTTTTGTGTTGTTCATGTTGGACATACTCATTTCAAAGTTCTTACATTTGCATCTCTTTTGTTCTCTGCTCTACAATATTGAGTTTGTGATGCTTCACATAATGCTTAAATTTTTGTGTTTTCTGACTGAGAATTACTTGCCCTGTTATTTGTTTGGGGGATACTCTAAGTTATAATTGGCATGTTTGATATCCCCACATCTTGAGAGACCCTTGGGCTATTATCATTAGGTGCTTTCCTGAGAGTGAAGAGAGAAGTCTGGTAGTCAGAGTAAAGAAGTCTCAGAAAAGCCGCATACAAAAAAAAATATTAATGAAAAACATTTCAACAACAAATATTTTCAAAGAAAATCATCATCACTAAGATACTGGGTCAAATTCCCAACTGGCTTCAGTGCAGCTTTTCTGATTTCTGCCAGATATGGATCTGGCTCATGTAGCTCTTTTAAAAATGAACGACAAGGCTTGGGCTACTCAGTAAAGTAATTCATTAATCAATGTGTATATCTGCTTATCACAATACATATAATTTCTGAAAATGAGGAGAATTTTGTCCTTGCATAAAGCCCTCTAGAATCACTGGGAAAATTTGCATGGACTTCACTGGGTTATGGATCACATCCTGTATATATCTGCATTTTTAAATCTTTTCCAGTGCTTCCTCTTTCAATGGAAATTAATAGCTTCTTGAATTGAAATGACCAATTTCTGATTTAGTTTTGCATAAGCAGAGTCCAGTGGGATTAAATATGAATGCTGGCTTGGTTATTCATTAATCATAAAAATATGGTGTGCAGTTAGTTATGTAAGTGATTATTTTTGCACGGAAATGTCTGCTACTTTTATGCCTGTGCAGAAGGATCATGTCAAGTGCAGCAGAGAACTTAGAAACACATTCACCTTGATATACTGTTTCATAAAAAACACACAAAAATGCATAAATGCTCTGGAGTTAATACTGATTTTGTGTATGTTAGCATAATGAGAGGTCAACATGACCAAGCATCTGCATTCAATTGTACAGTTACATGGAGAAGCAGCAAAAGTTCATGTGAGACTTCTTTTAAATCCTCCTGGCCACGTATGACCTATGTAAAATATTTTATTCTGAGAACTTTTGAAAATGGAAACATTGCAGCTCCTGTTCGTTTAAAAGTCTGAATAGTCAGATGAACAAGGTTGAGATGGCCCCAAACAACGATAAATTCTTTGCTCCCATTCAGCTACAGTCTTTTGGGTCAGGGAAAAGGGACAAGAACAAGATGTGATGTGCCATTGGAAAATGGTAAGCAGCAAGGAACAAATCAACATCAAATGCAAGTCAGAGGTCTGTTGAAACAGGTTCAGTACTTGGTTTCTTTTCCTGCAGGCTCGCTGGAAGCTGAAATTCTGCACTGGACAGGGTAATTCAATACACTTGGCATATAAGAAGTTGCCTCACTGGCACAGACATCTTCTATCTAAAAATGAAGGAAATGTTAGTTCCACCTTTGTCTCCTTCCCGTGTCCTTGCGTCACTGGCACCCCATTGTCTTTTCCAAGTACAAAGAATAATCCCAGGCTTGATTCACTGTGCTTCCATTTGTTGAGGCCAGAGCTCTGCCATGTCCGTGCTCCTTGTAAAAATACGCCTCATGAATTCTCTCTTTTCTGGTCATTACTGCTATTTTATGGAAATGTGTTAGGTTCAGATTTTTATTTCCAAGAAAATGTGTAGGCAGGTTACAAAAATTTCATGATACAGCTCCCACTGAAGTCTCCTCTGAGAAAGTCATGCCTGAAAAGTGATTCCTAGATGGGAAATTTGCCACGATTTTTTTATTTCTTTTTTACACAGTGAAACATAGAGCCTGATTAGAAGGAAATATTAAAATTTCTCCATCCCTTTTGCAAATATAATGTTAGTGACAGCAAAACTAGCCTAAACATCTTTCACTAATACAAATATTTTGAACTGAAGAGATTAATGATCAGTTTATTGTATCTTTTCTCTTAGCTGCTACTTTGTTCAGTAGCTTGAAAAAAACACAGGCCAGCCTGGTGCATCTCTTGAAGAACTCACAGCCAAACAGCCAGGAGAGAGGGCTGCACATAACAGGTGGAGAAACAGGAGACTGGAAAGATGGAAGGAATCAAGTATAAGGTCTCATGACTACTTAATCACTATGTCCACATCTTGTTCCATAATGCATACAAGATTTCAACCACCCCATCTACTGAAATCCCTCTCACGACATGTCAGCCTTTAACTAAAACCTCTCATCCAGATGGGTCATCCATACCCAATGGAATTTTGCTGTCTTCTGCATTGTCCTGTTATCTTTTTATGCTCATCCTATTTGTGATTCTTAACATACTATTGCCATAATGTTAGTCATGCTGATCACTTAACACATGGAGATTTCTGTGTTTCCCAGCTGTTTGCATCTCTCATCTTTACTCTACTACCTACTGCATTTGGCAGTGTGCTGTCAGCCAAACATCTTGACCATCAAACCATGGTAACTCAGTGAAGACTCTGATGGATACTGCTGGAAGGAGAAAGGCAGTTTCAGTGCTTGAGAGCACACAGGTAGCCCTAATGACTAAAAACTGACATCCCAAAAGGGACTTAGTCAGCATTAGCTGCACAGCATCATGTTTCCCCACTGCAGGAGGAAGTTTTTTGAGCTGCTCTGTCCCCTCCCTGCAACTCACTGCTTAGACGAGAGCAAGTCTCCAAAGCTGGTCTACCAAAAACAGCTCTTGCTCAGTCAGAGAAGACTGTGGTAGTGTCCCTCATACCTCTGCACTGCTTCTATACTGTCTCAATATGGGTATCTCAATATCCCATTATATCTCAGAAGGAATATCAGGTAAAGTGTTGTGGGTCTTCAGAGATCATCTCTGTGCAAAGCTGTCTGCAGGTCTGGGTTGGGGATGGAAGAGTCACCAACGGGTTCCTTGCACCCCACATGGTGCCCCAAGTGTTCTTTTTTCTTTGTACCGGGACATCCTGAGGTGCTGCAAGCCACGCTCTAAAATTCAGGACCCTTTTCCACGTGGAAACCCCTCGACGAAACTGGGAGACTGCGCTCACCCTCTGTCCCCACGTCTCACGGGCACGCTCTCCACAGCAAGGGATGCGCAGCCACTCCTGAGCGGGTCGTTCGGCGCTGCTCTCTCGGCTCGGGGCTCCCCGCCCGGCACCCACACACCCCTCCCACGCCGAGGGGTGTCGGTTCCCGNGGCCGGGGCGGCCCATAAATAGCCCTCGGCGGGCGGCGGCGGGAGGAGCCGTCGGAGCCGCCGCTGTGGTTCCGCGCCGGCCGCGGCCAGAGTCGGGTCAGGACCGCGGACAGCGCGCCCACCATGACGGCGGAGACCCACCTGCAGGGCGTGGAGATCTCGGCCGCCCAGTTCTTCGAGATCTGGCACCACTACGACTCCGACGGTGATCCTTCCCCTCCGGGGCGCGGGGGGCAGGCCCGCGGGAGGCTGGGGGGACAGCCCCGCTGCCCGCCCGGAGCCGTGCGGGGCTGGGGACGGGGCCGGGCGAGGGGCGCGGGGAGCCGGGAGGGAGCAGCCGGGTCGGAGACGCCCCTGCCGACGCTGGAGAACGGAGAGAGAGTTTGGAGGGAGCGGTGACGGCAGCAGTAACTCTTTTTGTTGTAGGCAATGGGTTCATGGACGGGAAGGAGCTACAAAACTTCATCCAGGAGCTGCAGCAGGCGCGGAAGAAGGCAGGCTTGGTAGGTTAATGTTTCGCCCCACTTTTCCGTCTTCTTCGGGAAAGAAGAGTTTTCTTGAGCAAACTCCGGTGCCCCGGTTCCTTCTGTCCTCTCTTGCCATCGCACGGTTCATGCACCTGCCGCACCGGGCAAAGGGAAATAGCTTGGTTAGAAACGAGCAGGTTGCAAACCCGATAAATCGTCTGCTTTGGAAAGGCGAACTCGGGGTCCACCTCACTGCTGAGCGGCTCCCGCTTGTACCTTGCCAGGCTACGAGCTGATGCGTCAGACAGTGCTTAAAAAGAAAAATCAAGAAATGTGTGGATGCTGTCTTTTTGTCTTGGATGGGACCTTATCCCTTTGCAATTAATCTTATCTGATCCAGATATGCACTCATTAAAACTGGCGAGGAGAAAGGGGGGAGGAAAAAAAAAAAAAAAAAGAGGAAAAAAAAGAGAAAGAGAAAAAACCCCAACATTTCAGGGTAGTTGGACTCTTAATTTCACACCTAATGGGCAGCACGGGCTGAAATGCGTTTCTGCCCCTTGGTGGTCACTAAATAGATCTGCAGATGACTCCTAAACACTTGCTCTTCGCCGGGAGCAGGAGTACCAAATCCTGTTTAAAATGGCTCAGAGAGACAGCAAAGTTTTTGACAGTGTTGTCAAAACGCTTCTGTGTATGAGTTATCGAAGCATTAATTATTAATTTCCTCTAAACTATACCCAAGCTGAGGGAGAAAGAAAGAAATTAAAGATTCCGTGTAAAAATGCAGCCACTTTCAGCATCAAAGCCCAATATATAACTTAATAGAACTGGTCTAAATGAATCTATGCTAAAAGACTTCTGAAGAAACAGAAAAAAAAAAAAAGTGAATGATGTGTGCATGGAGGAAAGAGATTAATACTTCATAATAAGAATGCCTCCAAATTAAGAAATAGCTTTTCAATAATTAACTTTGTTCTGAAAGTTCCTATTTTAGATCTAAATGTAGAAAAAAAAAATTAAAATGAACCTTAATTGTTTTTGTGGAAAACTATATCATATAAATTGTGTGACTACAAACGTTACACATATGAAAATCTGTCTCCCAGCAAAGCCTCTAATGTTACTGCAGTCTAGGTAGCAGTTAGTTCTTATTAGAGATCTTGGTGTAGGCTCTTATTTTCCTGAGCAAAAGTTCAAACTAAAATTAAAAATAAAGTAAAGCAAAATTGAAGTTAAAAAACCACAAAACAAAACAGAACATTGAGAAATGAATATGGGTTTTTTAGAAGGAAAAAAAATCTATTTATTTTCTACAGAAAAGTTTGAACAACTTCAATACATTTCAAGTAACAGAACAAATCTCTCTTCTATGCTAAAGTACAGGAAACTTATGTTTGCTCGATAGAAAAAAGATATTAAAGCTTCTTACATTTAGTAGGAATAGCATTGCTAGTAGGAATGCTAATATATTACTGAGTAGTTAAAAAATTAATTAGGAGTTCAAGGTAAAAAATATTTATAATTTTAAGGTTAGGATCTTTTCTCTCTCAAAGCAAGTGTGCATCTTTTAAAACCATAGCCTACTCAAAGCAACACAGAAACTCTTGGAGGATTATTCTTATCTACTACAAATGTTATCATATATGTGTTTTTTTTTTAAATAACTCCTGCCTGTATCTGACACTGTATTCAAAAAATGCTCAGATGTTTAAATTTTTCTGTCCCATTTCTCTGATACAAATGTAGCTTTGGAGTGTTCTGCTGAAAAGAGAAATCTACAGTAGCAGAACCTGGTCCTGGGCTCTGGAGTGCAGCTATATGTCGTCTTCGGTTTCAAATCTAACCTGATTCTTGCATTTGAAGGCTCATTTGCTAAACAAGCATCTCATTAGTTCATTTCTTGTCTCTTGGGATATTAATTCAGTATCTTTGAATATCTATTCTTTTGCCAGAAGGGACACATTGAGAAACTAGTGTAGGTTATATGTCATTTCCTTGTCTGTCCTTCTTTTAACACCCCAAAGCTTCTTTGTCATCATTAACTTCTGGATTTCAGGTCACTCTTCTGCTCGGTATTTTTGAAATATTCAATTATGCATTCTTCATAGCTAGATTTTTCATCAGTCATGCCATATGCATTAAATAATCACATTGATGGTGTCATTTAATAGGATGGTTTAATATTTCCCAATATTCTTCCCAACTACAGAACTGTTCTAATTATGTTCTGATGCTAATCCTTGTATTAATCCACTCAGTAAGCCTCTACTTTCACAGCTGCTTTTTCTCAGACAGAGAGGGAGCATGCAGCTTGATTCAGGCTAGCCCCCCTGAAAGGGGGGAATGCCTGCTCAGAAGTTTTAGTGCTTGGGCTTTGGTAACATTTGGACTTTTGGCTTCATGTGTCATGGTTGATACTGAATTGATCTGGCATAACTTCAGCCATGTTAAAATTCAACTTTTTCAAAGACAAAAGCTACAAAAGTGTATAAACATAGCTTCTGTTTATTGTCACCCACATATATGCAGTGCATTCTCTATTTGAGTGTGCCAGTTTCCAAAAGAACCTCTGGGCTGTAAGTGGCCAGTGCAGAGGTTGATAAAGTGTCAATAGGTGGATCTTGTCTGAGCTACATTTGTTTTCCACATTTGTTTCTCACTTTCCCTGCCTGTATAGATAATGACAATATTTCTCTGCTGAAGTATGTTGTTTATGAGTACAATTAAGTGAGTGTTTCTGTAGTGCCAGCTATCCTCTTATTTTCAAATTGTATCAAAAAAAGCTAATTTTTTTCTTCTTGTTGGAAAAGTATCTTTTCTGAGGCATGAAGGGCAAGTTTCTTCATTTCAAAAATTGAGCACTGCATCTGTATCAGGTTTAGGACTAGACGGTTAAATTTGGGCAAATTTTTTTGACCAAAAATATTTATTTGGGCAACATAACTCAAATAACTCTTCAAGCAGCTCATGAGCAGGTGAAATGAACACCAAAAAACTCTCCATAATTTCTGGATAATGAAGTAGAGGATAAGTTTCCTGTTTTGTTCAACCTGTGCCCTATTGTGCCTCCTTCAATGTCTGGACACTGTCCGGCACTGCAGAGCTGCTATTAGAAAGATTAGTAAAATATTTAACCAGGACTAATTAAAATCCAAGTGTCTAATTCTCCATTCTATCTGCTAAACAAACTTGTCCCCACTTTGGGATCATTAGATGAAAGGTGACTTTGAAGTCCATTTTATTAATAACCACATCTCTAATTAAAGCCACGGCAAATTACTAACCTGCTATGGATGACTTTGACAGAAATAGGATACTAGGCCGTGACTGTATCAGCTACAAGGAACTGACATTTAAGTTAGCTTTGGCAAGTGAAATTTGGGACAAGCTACAATGGACTTTGTGCAGCTGAGAGTCCCTGTGTCTCCAGTGAGAAAATCACTTAGGTCCTGTATAATCAGATCTGTTTTAACAACTAAACCTTTAATTTCCAAAGTCTGATGTAACTTCATCTATAGCTCTAGAATTGTCCATTGTTTCAATTTAGCTGTAACCCTATTCTTGCTGAATGGTTTTGCTAGCTTCCACATCTAAGAAATACGATGAAAATTAAGAGTTTAATCAGTTTTGTAGGTTGATGACATGTCAAAGAAACGCAGGTCAAGTTGAAGTGTGAAATCAAATATTTAGATGTTTACCCTGAGGCTGGACCATTTTGCTGTAGCCTAGAATGAGAATAGTCTTTAGAGAACAGAAGTATAGCAGGGACCATAATTTGGACAACATGATGGCCTTAAATCTGTCAGATTTAAGGTACTGCTTAAAGTTTTCTCCCACCTAAACATCCCTTTCTACATTTAAGCAGTGACATTTTGACTCTGTTTCCATGATAACCAAATACTAAACAGTGAAAAATATGATACTATGATGAGATCTTTTAAGACTAAAATAGCATCCATTGTTCAGGAAAAATCCACTCAAAACATGGAAAGACTATTTTGGTATTCAGATGTATTATACTGAATTTTTTTCCTTATTTTGCAAGATTCTAATCTTCTAATCCTAAAATTACTAATTTAAAAATGAAAACTGAGAAAATGGAGTAATAATTGCCTACAAAATTCACTATCACCATCTTAAACAAGGGAACTGTTAGACACATTTTCCAACATATCTGTCTTTATAATTTTTTCATTCTGTAAAATAAAATAATGTTCTAAGTATTTAGATGCCAATCATTCACAGCAGCTATAATGTAATTCTCTAGGAAGTAAAATTTATCAGAATGACATTATTTATGGCAAAAAACAATGCTCATTTTCATTTAAACTTGACGAGTGTAGCTGCAATGTGTGAGTACTTCATTAAATGTGGTATATTATTTGATAAATAATAGATTATTCAAATATGTTTACATATGTTTCTTGTATTTTAAAGTAATGATTCTATCATTGTATTTTGTAGGATTTAACACCTGAAATGAAAGCTTTTGTGGACCAATACGGGAAGTCTACTGATGGAAAAATAGGTATAGTTGAGGTAAGATGGTTACTTTGTAACTTTACTTGAATAAAATACTTCTAGCACTGAACAATGTGAGCATAATATGCCAGTACTTTGGAATTTTAGATACACAGAATTTTTCTTCCTTGCCCTTAAGATCTCTTTTTTTCTTTTCACTAACGAAACCTTTTCATTAAAAAGTAATGTATTCTTTACAACATTCCAGACATTTCACCAAAAGTCATTTAACTTTCCTCTCTTTATTCAATACAAAAATGCATCCAAGCAATTTAAGTTTTCTACAAAGTAGATAAAAGTTCTGTTTTAGGAGTTTAAATTAAAAAGGTGATTGGATGAAAAGTAATGTGATGTAGTGCTACCTGTGATTTTGGGCTTGTGGTCTGTCACCGTTCCTAGTAGTGATGGTAACATCCAACTTAACTTAATTGGCAGTCACTATATGTAATCTATTCTAAAAACCCTCAAATATGGTAAATCAGCATGTTAATCATGACTAAGAAAGGAAATCCTAAGAAATTCTTTCTTGAACTTTAGCAGAACTGCAGGCAGAAAATTCTCACATTTGTTACTCCATTTTTCTGGAGGCTGAAGATAACCAGCTTCTCCTCGTGCAGCTGCTCAACAATTGTATACCTTGGACAACTTGCTAGGAAGGGGAGAACTGTTGTATTTTCTCTGAATTTCACTCTTCAACACTGCAGGTCAAAAAGGAGAGTTTGTGGGGTTATAGGGTTACAGTTTGAGAAGTCACTTCTCTGAGCTCAAATCAACAACTTTGTCACTCAGAGTGCAGGGAGACTGCGGTTTTATTATTATATGATATTATATTTTTTTCCGGATAATAAGAAATCTGACCTAGAGAGATAATTAAGAAACAGCTGGAAATAAGCCAGGCCTGCAAAATTTCTGACCAGCTTTGGGTCAGTATCTAATTTTAAAACAGAGGACTGAATAGAATCTGTAGAAGTCAATAGAAAGTATCCCTGCTGATAAAATAGATAATTTCAAGATACCTTTTTTCCTCTCTCATATGTCTGAATTTTATACACTTATTTAAAAGCGTATGTAATTATGACTTAACTACCACAGAAATATGAACAATTTGTCTCATTTGCCACCCACAATTGATTTTTTAAAGTGCATCTTTTAGCAATATTTAGTATTGATCAAATAGCTTTGCATCTAGAAAGTAGTGTCTGTTTGGTATTTTTTTTTTTATTTTGGACAAACAAATGCTAATTTATTTGTTATTGAAGAATTTTATTTAAATTAGGCTTTTTTTAGTATCTGTATAACAAGCACTGATGCGAAAAGAATGTGTGAACAGTGCCTGAAAAAGACTGTGCTTCTTCACTTGGGAAAGATAACTGGAAGTTTTACCTTTCAAATTCTATTTCTGATTCTGATATTGACTTAATGAGGGAAGATGAGCAAATCCAGTAGGGTCTGATATGGCTCACCACCCCCAGTGAATTGGCAAGCATGCTCAGCATCCACAGAAGAAACTGTATAGTGATAGTATGGAGTTCAGTGACTGAAGGGACTTTCTCCCTTGATATAGCAGTTTCCAAACCCAATAGCTATATTTTGTTTCCCTTACATCAGCAAGAAGCTTGATTTGGAAACTGCTGATGGGACTCATGAAATGTGTGGTACATGCAGAGCAGTATGATATTAAAGCTGGTATTTGGACGTGATTCTCCTTCCTTGTATTAAAAAAAAAAAGTTCAGTAATCCCAGATTGTTCCCATTTACATAGTACATCAAGTAATTTTTCTGAAAATTGTGTGAACGCTGTTTAAGAAAACTTATGTAAAGCCATTCAGACTCCCAGCCCTCAAAATGAACACCCAGCATTTGATGAACAATGTGCCAGCCAATAATGAGTTTTCAGGAAAGGTCTGTTGACTGAGATAAAGAGGAGGCCTGGGTGGCTTCAGAGAGGACGAAGTGGATTTTCAGCTCAGATTAAGGGTTGGTTCTGTCTTGCAAGCACACTGCAGTCAGTTTGCTGGCTACTATCCAGTGTCCTCCAGCTAAAGACAGAGCCTGACCTGCCCACTTTCTTGCCATTGTGTAAGAGACCTTTAATTCACCTTTTGTACTCATTGAGACCAATGCTTTTATTAAAATGTGGCTGTGAAACCCAGAGTTTCAAAACTCAGAACTGCAGCAATTTCACATTCAAATTATTTGAAGATTACTGCTGCCATAAAATCAAATACTTATTAGCCTAAAATATTCTTTGTACTCCCATGCTCTATTATGGGATTTTAAAAAGCAAATTCACTCTTTCAGGTGAAATGAATTTTAAATAGCATTAAATATCAATGGAATTTACTTAGAGAACAATGTCTAGAAAATAGTTCTGATATTGTTTTAGGTACTGAGAGTATTTTTTTCTGCTAGGCAACCTATAAAGACACACATCAAACTGCAGCTGACCAGAGAGGAGTCAAACCAGTCTCAGGCTTTGTAGTTGTCCTCTATTATTTGTGAACCAGAGGTAACCAATCTTCTCCATAAAAGCAGCAAAGCTCAAGGCTCACTAAACTACCGCTGCTGCCAAACATAGACTTGCAGTGCCCTGCACTCTTACTCAGACATGCTCACAAAGTCCCCCTATGTTTATCCCCACAAAGAAGTCATCACTTAGAATAGCACCAGATTTCCATCTTTCTTCTTGGTAGTGGTATAAAACTGGGGCTGGGAAGCTGAACCAGTTTCCACACAATTCTACTCATCCCTTTAATGCTGCAGAATTTTCCACAAAAAGCAATTTAATGTTTTCCCCTGAGACTTAAAAAGGGTGAGAGGTATAGCTTAAAATAAGGTAATTTTATTCCAGAGGTAATACATTCTGTGCCTCAAATACAGTTTGGTACTGCTAATAAGTTGGTAATGATCCTTTGGACAGTTACTATTTTACAGTACCCTTGCAAAATTCAGAGTAGTTAGCAATGTCATTGAATGACATCTTATTTATATTTTCTACATAAGCAAATCCTTTCCCATTGTTATAATCAGTCACTTCTTCCAAACTTTTTTATTCTAAATAGTTCTTCCATTCAACATTTGCTGTTAAATAGGAGTGTACTCTAAAAACAAAAAACTTTTCTGTCATGAGAGAAATAAAGAAACTTTTTCATACATCAAGACTGTTACACACATTTAGCTATTGCATTCACATAAATGTATACCTACCCTTACGTGTATATGCTATTTATGATGGAGTAGGTTTTGAAAGCTGCTGATAAAAACACATTTCTTAGGTTGATTTTTATTTCACGTTCAGCCACTTAGCAAAAGCACTCAGAAGGCTCTGATGGGCCTGACAGCCTGTCATCAGCTGCACCATTTCTGTAAGGAGAGTGCTCTGAGGTGTCTTTTCAGCTGTACCAACACCAAAAGAATTTAACTGATTCCTTGCATATATGATTTTAGAGAAACAAGAGATATGCCTCCATAACTTTGTTGTGTCTGTGGGGTGAGAGTTGAAGTCACTTATGGCTCTGCTTTTTCCCAATAAAAAAAGCCTCAGCAATTAGGCAATGGCACTTAGATAGGCAGAACAAAAGATCTGAGGGTGTGAAACGAAGGCAGAAAAACAAAAATTTGAATCAAAATTTTAAGATGGGACTCTAGGAAGTCTGCAGATGTCATTTTACATAAAAGAATGCAGCTAAGAAATCTTTCTCCATTTTTCCCTATAGTAAGCACAGCTGGTCTATTCTTCAAGTAAAAATTTTTTTTAATCAAAATATATTTCATACATTTTGAGGACAGAAAAAAAAAATAGGCTTTTGTTAGAAACAAATAATGATTTTACATTAAATTATACAGCATACTTTCCATCTTCTACATTTGTCACTTGCCAAAATTGAGTTATAGTAAATGAACATTTTCAATAATCAGTACAATAATGTCTGATTTTAAAAAAGCCTTTTGTAGAGAAGAGGCATTGGAAGAACCATCCCTGGTTTTGCAGGGCTAAAAGCCCTCTTGATTTCTTTCTGGTATTTATAGCTCTTTTTGAACACATCTCTGTGACTGACAAATGAGAACTGTCATCCCTCACCCTCCCTATTTTTTTTTTTCTTCTGGCTTTTCCTTATATTTAACCATTTACATTACACACATGTTCTTCATGTTAGTGTTCCTTTTTTTCTTGCTCTTCCTTGGTATCTGTGAGTAGTCTACATATCTCAGTTCCCTAATTCATGGTCATTCCCACTTATCCTCTGTGGATCCTTTTGTTCTGCTTTCCCTTCATGCTGATTCAATGGATTTTAATACAGATCCTAATTCTGCTCAGCTGAATTTTTTTCCCCTTTCCCCCGCTACCCTTTTGGTAAAGTGCTACCTCACTCCCTTCTGTCATACCTCAAGTTCTGTTTGACCTTGACTGTGACAAAGCTGCAAGCCAGAAGCCTTTCAGAGTCATCTTCCAAACACTTCAGCTAGCAGGAGGAAGCTTCCGAGCACGCCACGCTACGACAACGGCAGTATGAGCACAAAGAATTTCATTTGCTTTTAAAAACTTTAATTCTCTATTACACGGTCAGCTGGCCTAATGAAGAGCCAGAATTTAATCTTTCTTAAATTCTGTTACAGCTTGCTCAGGTATTGCCAACAGAAGAGAATTTCCTGTTGTTCTTCAGATGCCAGCAGCTAAAGTCAAGTGAAGATTTCATGCAGGTAAAGTATAACAAGGTGCCTGTTGTAAAACCATCAAAGATCTGTTTGCCATAAACATATCATTAAAGCATTCACATTCTGGTTGCAGACATGGAGGAAATATGACAGCGACCACAGTGGCTTCATTGATTCTGAGGAACTTAAGGTAAGCCAATATCTGTGAGCATGCACAACATGAGAACAGGCATTGGATTACAGCCTGTGCTGCTCTCTCTTTCTTCAGATACCCACCTGTGCATGTTTTTGCATTTCAAACATGGCTAAAAATGCAATACAATTAGCTGATGGTTTTTATCACCTGTAAATTACTTGAAGTGAAATTCTAATCTGATCAATGTTTTTTTTAAGCCATGTTTTAAGTCAGATCAGTATTGGTATCAAATGACTTGGGGTAGCAGGTAGCTTAGAAGTAAGAAAGATTAAGAAAGCATCATGAGTCTCTGACAGCTATGTTGGTTATCTTTTTGGCCTCTTAGGGAAAAGATCTGCTTTGTTGTGTTTTTTCTTAAGAGCATCATTACTATTAATCACTATGCTGCTGGACAGTTGATGCTGTCTCAAGTACCATGTAACTCTACAATTTCCTAGCTGTAATTCTGCTAGATTAACACAAATGGAATTGTGCTGCCTTTGCTTGGTTAACCTAGTAGGATTTTGATATCAGCTTTAATATGCACAAATTAGAGCAGAATCGAGGTTATCCCATTAGCCATCCCAGCCTTGCACAGTTAAGAAATCTTGAAACAGGAGTGATTTTATTTCCCTAGTCATACAGCCAACATCAATTTGTCGATGCTGAGTTAGTGTCACAGAATCTCAGGGGGGTTTTTAGGAACCTCTGGAGGTCATCTGGTCCAACCCCTCTGCTCAAGCAAACCACCCAGAGCCAGTTGCCCAGGACCTTGTTCAGGTGGCTTTTGCATGTTTCCAAGAATGAAGACTCTACAGCCTCCATGGGCAACCTGTGCCAGTGCTGTGTCATCCTTGAAGTGAAAATGTGTTTCCTGATGCTCAGAGGGAACATTTTGTGTTTCACTTTGTGACCATTGGCTCTGGTCCTGCCAGTAGCTTAGCTCCATCCTCTCTGCACCCTCCCTTGAAGTATTTCTATTCTTTGATGATGTTCTCCTGAAGCTCCTCTTCTCCAAGCTGAAGTGTCCCAATTCTCTTTTTCTTCATAGCAGAGATGCTCATATAGAACAGCTTTCTGAGTAGAAAGGTGCCATTTTCCACAGTTCAACTGTATTTTATTCATTATTGTAGCTTTACATTCAAAGGAATCAAAGCAATTCTTAGCAAGAGAAAGATCTAGAAGTGTTTATCCATCTAACTTGGACTATTTTTTCCATATGTGGTATGAAGAAGAGTGATGTAAGTTTTAAATAAAGCACCAGGAAATCAAACTATTCAAAATCCTTGCTGCTCTTCTGCTCAGAGAATGAATCCATGACAGAAGACTCACATATTTTTTCCTTTTCCCTTTCTCTTTCTTGTTTGATACCTGTGGGACATTTGTTGAGGATCTAAGCTTAGGGTAACCCTCAGACAGACAAGCCCATTCTTCTGCTGACTGGTTGCACCAGGTCAGTGTATTTAAAGTGGATAGGATCAGGAAAAGGTAGCACTTGAGAACTCTCCAGCTGTTAGATGATGCCTGCTGACTGCTATATTTTAAAATAGATTTTAAGGGCAGGGCTGATTGAGGGACAACTGAAGAATGAAGATATTTTAACTGAATCTCTAATGGTTCATCTCTCTTGTGCTGTGAGGTTTTGTTTGCCTCAAAGAGGCCATTTTTATACTGAAAGTAAGACATAAATGCCCAGTTTTATTTTTAGATCAGTATTTCTTGGCAAGCCCAAACATTTTTAAGTATTTGCTATGGGAAGAGTACACCCACCTACAACTTTGTAAGTGAAATTTAAGCTGGAAATCAGGAAAACTTTCTAACAATAGTAATGGCAGTAGAATATGTTGTCTAAGGGGGAGGCAGACTTTTCATCACTGCCTGTATTTGGGAAAGGTTTGGCAATAGCTCAGATAAGAGAGTAATTCAGGAAGTTTAGACAGAATCCGTTCCTGAGGCATGGACTAAATAGCCTTTTAATTTCCCTTCCAGTTCTATTTTCCACTGAAGCACACAAGATTAAACACGTTTCTGTAACATCCATTCTCAACATTTCAGTTATGTTCTTCATTGCACAAGCTACCAGGAAGGGCCTCCAGCATGGAGGGGGCCAGGCTAAAAAAACTACAGTGGCTGTTAGTCATACTGCTATTGACGTGTTTGCATTCAGATCCACAAATACAAGTTGTTTTTTTTTTATAAGCTCTCTCATTTTCTATCTTGAAATATGGACAAAAATTCTGCAAAGATAGTAACACTCCAACTGATGACAAGAATTAGGTCCTTCATCAGGTCTTGTAATGCCCTTGCTTTACAATTTGGTATCTTCCTTTTTCTGATGTCACAGATCTAGTACAGAAATTTAAAACACTGAATGGGTGGAAACCATCTTATTTTTTAAAGTAAAAATGGCTGGTGTTTCAAGTTATGTGCATTTAAAAATGCAAGAAAATGGCTGCACACATTTAAAGTACAAGGTAGGTAGAAGCAATGTTCACATCTAACATCAGGTACTGCCATAGGCAAGAACAAAACTCAATTAATCATTGATCCTTTCTGTAAAATTTTTCCAATGTTGCAAGAAGAGATTAGGCATACAAGTTTTCAAGGAGACCCAAGGTTAATTAGTTTAGTTTACTGATAGTGCTTATTAAGAAACAATATACTTGAAAGCCAAACTTTTTTCCAAATTCACAATACAACAAATGGCATACAATGCAGGAGGTTTTATTAGTTACTTTTCCCAAATAAAATGCAATATACTTAAACTTACCAAAAGAAACATATATTATTGGCTGTTAATAACGATTTTTTCCTACTTATTTGTAACTTCAGTACTTATGACTAAAGTGGAAGTAAAATAGTATTTCTCATTACTTTAATCTGAAGTTAGCAAGTCCAACATTTTATACTGTAGGTAACAATTCACCTAATATTCTATTTATTTTAACAGAGCTTCTTGAAAGATTTATTACAGAAAGCAAATAAGCAGATTGAAGACTCAAAGCTAACGGAATACACAGAAATAATGGTAAGTTTGTTTACAGATATAATGGGTTAGTGGGCTGTTTTTCAGTACTGCTCAAAAAGAAAACTCCAGGAATTTTTAACCTTCTTGGTATTTATATAATATCATGCCATGCCGTTGTATTTTCCCTGTTTTGCTCTCATGTGTTGCTAGCTGTAAAATCAAAGTCTTCACATTTCACAGGTGCAAAATTGCTCTTGTCATAATTAAATTATTATGTTTAGATAAAATTAATTTGGTGTTACTTTCTATGTTTTTCCTTCTTACAGTGCTGTGGTGTCTGTCTCTTGTCTTAAAAGCCATCACTGCATGGTGTCTTCCTTAGATTTACAAATATTTCACACTTCCCTTCTCTCCCTGCTTCAAGAAAGATAATTGATGTTTTAGATAAACACTATAGCAAAACTGTTGCTTCCTTGGCCCTATAACCAGGGCCATCCATCCCATTGCTATGGTACTCCATGGTAAGGACCAGTACTGGCTTCTGCATGGGCTTTTAGAAAAAAAAGACACAATTCTGGTCTTCAGGAAATGTATAGCACTACATTTTTTTTTTTGTTTTATTTTACCAGCTTGTTTTCATCATAAAATACTTTTAACAGTCAAAAATATGCTAGGCAGATGTACCAGCCCTCAAAGAGGCTTAAGTTGGCTGAACAAAACTTGTGTTTCTCCTGGAAAAAGTCTGCTGCTTCACTGTACCAGTATAAACCATTTATACAGGATTGTCACTGTTTATTCACTGCTGAATGTAACATTTTCATTCAGGGAGCTTTTTGACCTCCATCCTAAAGCGTGCTAAAAGTTCTGGCCTCTGCAGAGACACACAATGACAAAGAATTTAGTTATAAGAGAAAAAAATATGAGCCCAGATCGCCAATCATCTCCTCAGTAAACAGGATAATAAAAACCACACAGTCCTGAGCAGCTGCTGGCAGGCAGAGCCAGCCACTAACAACTCAACAAAAGACAAAATAAGTTCACAGCTGCCACTGCTTACCTCCCTCAAATGCAAATCTCTTTGCCTGGGAAATGCACACAAGGCAGATGCTTTTATACGAATGTCTTACAACAAAGAAATGAAGTGTTAAAAGTGGTGTTGTGTAGAAATAAATGTTTGTAGAATTGGTCACTTTTTCTGGTATCCTTTCTCATTTTTTGTTATATTAGCAAAGTGAAATTAGGTCCTTTTTCATTGCATTCCATTATTTCCCTCTTTAAAAGGATATATCTTTATGTACAGGATGTTGCTTTTCCTGCTATCTATAAATTACATCTAAAATTGCTGTGATTGCAGGTGATGGGAGGGAATGTGGGTGATGGTGTTTTCAATACACTGCCTTGTAGTCTGCTGCTTTTGTCCCTCTTTTATGCAACAAGTGCAATATAATGTTCTAAAGTAGAAAAATGGAGCTACATTGGAATATAAATACTGGAAGAGAAATACTTAATACTGGAATATAAATACAGGAAGAAAAAGTCCCATGCAGGAACAATATCTTAATCTACTTCTAGCAGCTATTATAAGCTGTGTGTGCTTTTCAAGTGGCAGGAACTCATCCTTTCAAGGCCTCATAGGAAAACACTTTAATAGCAGAGTTATTGAAAATTATTAGAAATAATAATCACTTATTTTGTGAAATTATATTAACATAGTTATTATTATAATTTAATTATGCTTCTTTGGAGAGATTTATTTTCCCATTTTCATACCATCAAGGAAACAGGATCATCTGCAACATCTGTTCACTTTTTTTTTTTTAATATATCACAGTAACAAAATATTGTCTTCACTTAAATAGTTAGACCTAGTCAATGGAATGAAACATCTATTGTTTTCTGTCTTGGGAATTGAATACCTTGGATTCTATTGCACTTTACCCAACAGTTTTTTCATCTTTATGAAGAGAGAATAATGACTCAATCACGACCTGAAGTCTTATAAATAATTACATGCACATTTCTTATACAGGACATTCATTCAGCAGTATAGGCAGGTTAAGTCCTACCTTACCACGGGTTTAACAGAATTGCTCATCTGGTCTCTTATCAAGATTTTGCAGTAGAATTAATTACTATAAATTACTTAGTCAGTGCTTCAAATAAACGTATTACACAGCAAGTGTGACCTGGGGACATCATTGCAGGACAAAGTTAAATGGATTTAAGTTTTCCAAGTAAGTGTTTTCTTCATTAGGTTGATTAATTTTGATTATCAATGTAAATTTATATATTCTTTCAGCTCAGGATGTTTGATGCAAACAATGATGGAAAGCTGGAGCTTACTGAACTGGCCAGGTATGTCTTCTGTTTCTTTTCACAACAAATATCATATACCAAGTGCTGTAATGGGAACAGTTAAATATTTTGACCTTTTTTTTTTTCTCTCCAAAGACTACTCCCTGTACAGGAAAATTTTCTTATTAAATTTCAGGTATGAATATTCATATTCTTCAGGTAACCTGTTACCATCAAACATAACTGGTGTCATTAATGGGCTTGTTTTCCTTTTGGCATTTAGGGTGTCAAAATGTGTGCAAAAGAATTCAATAATGCCTTTGAGATGTATGATCAGGTAAGTCTTAAAAAAATGTTTTTATCAACGGTGTAGTTTATTGGCACTTATTTTCTGAATTTGTGGAGCCGTAACCTCTAGAATTAAAACTAAAAATGTTTAAACTTATCTTTAATGGTATTTTTCAGGATGGCAATGGCTATATAGATGAAAATGAACTTGATGCCCTACTGAAGGATCTCTGTGAAAAGAACAAAAAGGTAATCCTAGAGGGCTTCTTTCCCCTTAGAGATTAGATTAAATTTGGATTTTAAGGACACTTTAATCCACCCTAATGAGATAAATATAGAGCTTCTAAGTCATAATTCCTGAAGTCAAAGTACAACTAAAAATTGTGGTGGAAATAATAGCAGTGTAAATCCTGAACTAGGGGAGTTACACTGTCAGGAGCTTGCTTGCTTCTGAGACAGCAGCTAGCAGCAAGCTAACATATGGCCATCATATGGATGCCATACAAATATATAAACATTTTAGTGTGTTACTGTCAGACAGGCTGAGAATACCTGGGATTTTTTCTCATTTCCTGCCATTGGAAGTGAACTTGTTCATGCTGATAACTAAACAGGATTATAAAGCATTATCTGTTCTTTAAATAGGAATTAGACATTACCAACCTTGCAACATACAAGAAAAGCATCATGGCCTTGTCTGATGGAGGAAAGCTTTACCGAGCAGAACTGGCTCTTATTCTCTGTGCTGAGGAAAACTAGAGCTCTTCTATCATGTCCACTTAACTAGTGATGTACTCTACACAATAACTGTGCACTATAAGGGAGTAGGCTGTATTTTTAAACTGCATATAGAAAATTAGCCAGGATGTGTGGCACATTCCTTTCAGTTTGTTTCTATACTGTTTGTAATGTACAGTTTTTGTAACAATAAGATTGATAAAGAGAATGTCAGTGTTTGGGCCAGTCTGTATATTCAAAAAGAAACTAAATATGTCAGGGTTGGTTTTGGTTGGGTTCTTTGCTTTCATAAACACAGCTGGAGAAAATTTAAACCTGCTGACATTGCTGTGGTCATCATATCCTTTGACACTTGCAACATTTCTTGTTAAACTACATAACAAAAAGGTCTACAAATATCTTTCCCATAACAAATAAATAACATGAATTCAGATTAAATATGATCTAGATCTGAAATAGGAAAGAGACATTGGCATGTCTGATTTAAAAAATTTAATAAGGCACTAAGAAATATTTTCAGTTGTCAAACCACCCACTCACAGGTCTATACTCTCTGCAGTCTTACAATTACTCTTCTCATTACGAATTCATAGCATATAGACAAAGCATTTATCTGGAATAGATCTCCACGCAGTAGTTGATAAAAATATAGCATTCTCAATCTAGCTGTTTTATTGAATTTAAACATAGGCACCTCAGAAATAAATGCCTTTAATCTGTCTTGAGATCCTGGCTAAGTGACAGGTAGTATAGTTAATAAACAGATTACCATATGATATTATAAGTGTACCTTTCATGACTATTGCTGTGTCAGAGAATATGACAATCCATTTTCTAAACTATTTTCACATTTTGCAGGTTATAATTATTCTAGTAAATTGCTGTTTTTACATCATATTCTGTGTAATCTATAATTAAATTTAATATCCTAAGATTGTCGGTGTCTAGTTTGTGTATCTCCTGGATTCTTGTATCTGTACCATGTAAAGGACAAACTGACTATTTAAAAAAAAAATGTGCCTCCTTGGATCTTACACTGAATTACTAGTCTATCTCACTAGCATTAAAATTTGACATTAAATGAAGAAAAAATGTACTACAGATTTTATAACAATTTAGTAATTTAGTTTACATGGTGGGCTCTGCTTTTTATTATTTTAGAGATGTATTTTTTAAATGGGAACTATACTCTGAAGAAGCCCTATCTTCTTGCATCCTTGGGTTTTTTGGCCTGGCTCCCTTTTTACTTTACACCAGTTTTATGCCAGACAACTTCATGAATGTCCAGGCCACTGCTCCCAGTAATTACCGGAGAAGGAAGGAAATTGGGCTATGTCTTAAAACCAATAAACCTATGCTGCCTCCATGTACAACTGTTTCAGAAGCAATTCCAGGTTAGCAGATAACTATATACAACTTCTTGGATGCATTTCTGTGTCCTACTTAACAAATGGAAGCAAATGCATTTTATTTGAAATGTGTCTCAAACAATGAGGCTCAATCCTTCAAGATTACAGTCAATGAACTCCCACTGAAAGGAATCCTTGAATTCCTCTGGTGTACTCAAGCAACTAAACACCATTTCAGGAATGGCCTAATGGCCTTGGGCTCTCTCCAGCTCAGCCTCAGAAAGTTAAGGGGTAGGTGGTGCTGGATGGGGTCTTGCTGGGGAAAAAAAAACCACAAAAAAAACCCCTAAAATAAGGTTAAGCCAGCTCATTCTCACTGTTTTACTCCCACTCCATGCACAGTGATTTAACGTCTTACCTGCTTGTCTCCTCTTTTCTCTATGCAATGTGAAATACAATTGTGTACATTAAGTGAAGGAACAGTGGATCTGCCTATCAGTACAATAAATGATTGATATTGTTCATATTGTCCACGTGAAACCCTGGATTTTGCCTTATTTTAACATTTTAAAAGTGTAAAGAAAAAAACTCCAAACCTTGTGTGTAAAAGTATGTTTGCTGCATCATTACAGTGAGAGAGAAAGCTTTTAAAGTGTATTGCCAAAGTCACCACAGAAACTGAATTCTGTCTTTTCCTCAAGATGAGTAAAGGTAACTGTGACAGATTGTTCTGAAGCCACCCTTGTGCTGCTGCTGCTCCCACCAGCTATCTCTGCTGCAGGGCACAACACAGAAAGCAGGTCTCAGTCACCCACAGGCAGGATGTTTCCTGCAGTTATTTCTCCTAAATAAAGCTTTGATTAGAAGACAGCAATTTAAAACCCCAGTTCTGGCAA
The DNA here is from genome assembly GCA_013397245.1 of Thryothorus ludovicianus. Classification (NCBI taxonomy): domain Eukaryota; kingdom Metazoa; phylum Chordata; class Aves; order Passeriformes; family Certhiidae; genus Thryothorus; species Thryothorus ludovicianus. The sequence continues at coordinate 11,147 of VZTB01015529.1, read as the reverse complement.
AGGTGCCTACTGTTAGTGCAAGCAAATTGTGACAAGTATGGGTAAGTCAAAACAGCTGTAAAACCTCCAGGTTTTAAATTCTAAATCACTCCTGGGCAGAGTGATTTTTAATTGTCAGGGTAGGGGGAGAACAAGGCATAATAATAAGAGAGGTGATGATAGGGAAGATTTCTTCTTTCTTCTGGCGGACACCTGGTGACCAAAGAAAAGCAAAATCGTATCATACACCAAAGATTAATTAGATGATGTAGTGCAGCTATGCCATATTCCAGCTAAACACAGAAACTGAGACAGAGCTACTTGGGATCCCCTTTATGGAACCTATTAACTATTTTGCTGCCTATAAATACATAATTTATTAAAATAAACGTACAAAGAAGCACTCAAGCTAACAAGTACCAAAACTCATTGTCCTGCAAATGAAAAGTATGCCTTAAAGTGTTTTTGCCCATTCTAGTTTAAATGCATATAGATGAAAACTTAACATAGCACTATGAATTCAAATCAAAGAAGGTGATCTTCTAGAAATTTTAAAGCACAAATCAGCAAACTGAAAGAATAATAACAAAAGTAGCTATGAGGCTCTTCATAAACCCTTGGCATTATCATTGCAGTGTTTGCTAACTTGTTGTAAGCCTTAACAGTACCAGGTCAGGCAGAGTGAGTGCCTGCTTCCACCTGGGCCCACACCACTGTCCATCAGGGCTCTTCAGGGCCCACTAACACTGCCCAGCTGACCAGAATGAAGAATATCATGTGAATTTTCACCAACAACTTAACCAGGATTGAACACAGTGTTTGAAACAAGTACTTTGGCTTTCTTTCGTTCACTGCTGCGTTCATGCACAGTATCATAGCAGTGATCTAATCCTCCCTGTTTAGAACTTAGTTATCCACCTTTGAAAAGACTATCCACAAAAGCTGGTGAAATTTCTAAACACCATATTCCATAGGAAAATGTCACAATACAGATCAGGGTGCTGACAGTCATCAGCACTTCTATGCAAAATGAACCTTGTCAACGAACGAAATACATTCACAGTGCTGCTAAACTCCACTTAAACCTCGATTAAGGCTTTGTTTTTTTACACAAGGTTTGTTTTTTCTGATTTATACTAAGCCCTTATCATTGTCATAGTTATAGTCTCTGGTTATGGAGGGCAATGAAATCCACTTCTACTTGCTGTGTCTTTGAAAAGACACAGAATGCATACTTGGGCACCTGAATATACATGGCCTGATTTTTTGAAGTGTTGAGCACCTCCAATTCCCTCTGATATCAACTGAAGTTATTCTACAGCATCTAAAAGCAGGTCAGTGCACTCAAATCCCAAAGACTATTTTATTTTATTGCATATTAAATGATTACATAAATGACTGTGAGGTTACCTTTGTTCAAGTGGCATTACTTGTTTAGCAGTTTAGCAGAACACAAGATGTTCCATGGAGTTAGACAACAGTACAAACTTTCTTGCAAATCAGTGTCTTTAGTTACATGTTATCAGTATGGGAAAAAAATAAATATAAATGAGCAGTTCACATGCCCATGAACTTGGAAGCCAGTACGGACAGCTAGGAACTAACAGTTCCCTCAAATAGTATCATCCTCTGTTTGTAAACCTCAGCTTGGGAAATACAAGCAATATTCTCAACAGCAATTAAAATATTCGAGAGGAGAGACTTCCCAGAACTAAAGACTGACAGCAGTTCTGGTATCACAGTGAAAAGGTAATACAACAGATTTCTCTCATTTGCAATCTTAAATGATTTTCATAACTTGTTGATAAGCTCCTGCAATAGCACAATGCCACTTTTGCAGCACTGAATTAATCTAATAAATTGTAACAAGTTCAAAACCAGTAAATCACCAGCAGAAATAAAAAGGATAATTTCAAGATTTAATTAAGCAGACAAGATGTAATTTTCAGTTGAAAACAGACAGCCTTTTTGGGTGTCTCCAAGTTGAGTTCATGGAAGTGGTAACACCTTTCACTGATGGCTCATACAAAAGTAATTTTTAAAAAGGTATTTGGATTTTGGGGAAGCACCCTTGTGATTCATCAAAATTAAACTGCCTCTGCAACCCTACTGACTCCTGGTTGCAATCTTCACACCTCTGTCCCTCCAACTTCATAAAATTATTATGACACAAAGCAATACTTGTTTTCATCCTTCCCTTTCCATTGGGGCTCAATGGAAATCTCAGGGTAAGAAATGGAATAATCTCAGGGCTCATATGCCAGCCTAAAACAGCATGGACAGTGCCTCTCCTGCCAGTTTAGTATGTTTGGAATAACGTAGCTGTGATGACTGTGCTTAATGTCAGCCTGTGAGCAATACAAAGCTGTGGGGCATGCTTGTGGATTGGACATCTCTTGGGTTTTAGCAATATTTTATGCCTTTTTCAGGACAGTCTAATCCTCATCATCATTTAGGAACAGATTCTTTTGGAGTTTCCAAACCAGACACTGTCTGGGTAAGGTAATAGCCATAAAGCTTTTATTCTTTTCCTGAGTTCAGAAAACCCATGTTGCTACTTCAGTAACAATTACATTGTATTCAGGCAAAACACGAACTTTAGATGTTTAGGATTCATGTCCTCATAGTAGTGTTCCTTTCCTACCAAGTCTAAAAACTCTTACTGAAGGAAATGTGTCCCAGTCAGACTATTCCATTCTCCTGCAGCACTGGATGAAAAGATAGTTATGTTCTTTCCACCGAAGTCTATATATTAGTGAAGATTTTGCAAGTTAAGTAACATATAACTCTTAAAACATTATATGCCATTTCTAAAGCCTGAATCAACATATTGTATATACCTTGTCAAGACAAAATGTTCAGCATCTAAAAGCAACTAACTTGTGTAGATTAAAATGGATGTCACTGGCATAAGCAAGATAAATGAAACCCTATTCTTATTATAGATGCTCATTAAAACTTAAAATGTGCTTTCTGGTTCCATTGCTTTAAAGATGGGGGGTTTGTAACTTTAACAATTCATTTAATAGTTTCTGTTTACAGGTGAAAGACAATACTTCAGAAGCAGTACCCATTTCTGCATCTGACAAACATTCTGTTAGTAAACAAATCCCCAGTATCTCTTTACAAGATAGGCTTTAAGAGGCCTCCCCTCAATATTTTGACCATATCAGATGAAGCAAAATCTGCTATCCTATGTTACTATTATTTTACACACAGGGAAGGGAGCTATACATGACAGAAGTGCTTCCTAGCCCCTGAAGCCAAGCATAAACCAGATCCCAACAACTGCTGAGACTTGGAATATGCCTCTTATCTTTCCCACCTGTGCCCCACACAGGACCTATGTTTTGTGAGCTAAAAGGNATACAATCACTTTTATAAGTTCTTCTTAAATGTGCTAACAACCATGCACTATACTTAAAAGATGAATAATACTTGTGAAGAACTTTAAAGTAAGATGTTTTGTTTCATTTCTGAAACCAGGGCTTTAAAAAATGACCAGCTCTGAGGGAACACCTGTCCTGCTGTTCACAGGCTACACAAATGACTTTGAGTCACGTGAAGTCCATGGCAGTTTCACAGACTGAGCAAGGTTATCTCCAGTCTCAGTCCAGTACTTCAACCACACAGCACACTGAGCTACAGCAAGGCACAGAAACCCATGGATGCAAGGGACTGATAGGAATTAATTTTTATTGACTGTGTCACCAGAGGACAACCTTCTACACATTCCAGAGAAATACCTGATGTTACATCTCACAAACATACATTTGAATTGTTTTCTGAATAATTTTTTTTACAAATGTCAAAATCTTATATGCAACTGTGTCCCATACAATGAGACAATATAATTATATGCAAAGGATTACAAGCAAGAAACAGTATATATGGGCCTAACTTCTCAATTAAATCACTTTTTGGGGAAAAGACATGGCTGCCATGTCAGAATTTGATCTTGACAACACACTTACCAAACCCAAGTTCGCATAAAAAAGCTTTACATTATGCTCAAGAACACCTTGAAGGCTGCTATGATAAACTGATTTATTATCAGTGGCTATTCAATCCCACCCAGGACCATCACTCACAGGAGAAAGACATATGGAAGCCTGCACTAAAAAGTCCACACTTTCAGCAGAACACATCTCAGCTTGCTTCAGGTTTGTAATAAAGCAATCAAGTGACTTCAAAGTCAGATGTTGGCATATGTTAAGTATGTCCTGGATTGTGTGGAGAAATACCACCACCAGCACCTGAGGGAGGACATCCTTAAATTGATTCTATTGTCCTGACTCTTAAATCACTGTATCAGTCTCAAAGCACATAAAACTCTGTACCTTACTTATATAAGGGGACAGGCTGGGGCCTGTCCACAGGAAAAAAAAAAAAAAAAAGCTGCATTGATTTCAGGTTGGAAAGGCCAGAGGCTGATAATTTCTTTGAAGAATTCCAGCCACTGTCTGAGGCATGAGGGACAAAATTTACCAACTCTAAATTTGGAGGGAGAGCAATTTTTTCATCACCTGCTTATCTGGGATGGATGAACTGACTAGATTCAGAGGTAATGCTGTCTAAGTTTCTTCAGTACCAGCCTGTGAATGCAGATGAAACCTAGGGATTTTCTGTAAATTTCAACAAATCAGGTTTCAACACTTCCAGTCCAAATATACCAACATCCCTTTAATAGTCTTAAATAAACCTCTCTTTATGGAGAGATGCCATAGCCACACATATGTAATAACAAATGATTTTCAGTTGTTCATTTTCAAGGACATTAACTTCATCATGATAAAGAGCAAGCTCCTTAGAAAGGCACTGCACGTCCATAAATGCCATTTTTAAAGTTCAGAATAAGATAATTAACAGACTGAAAATGTCACAAAAGATGAGACAAGATGGTTATGCATTTCAAGATTCCCTAAGTAACCACAGGAGTTACATCCTTTCTCAGTGTATGTAGTCTTGCTAATAATGTGAAACTGTATTTGCAAGTTTAGAATGTCTTACTGAAGTGTGAAGATTAGGATTTACTATTCTGTTTCTCTCTTCAGATTAATTAATACATTCAGTTATGATAGCAAATGCTACTGGTATTATAAGAGACACTTGCATATACCTGAGGAAAAGAAAATTCTCAAAAAGATAAAAAAAAGGCTGATTGTAGACCATGGCATGGCTATGTAAGACAATCTAAAGAACAACATAATATTAGTGACCAACTGTTGTTTACTACTGGCAACAGAATAGACTTTAGATTGGAAAAATATATTAACTATATTCAAAATACAACAATTTCAAAATATTTTATTGAAATTAGCATAAAAAAGATTCTGAAGGCCATTTCTCAATTGGTTATTTCTAAATGCTAATGAAAAAGTAGTGGCTCATTTCCAGGACTCTCTACCATAAAGCTAATGTGGAGACTTTAGGAGCCTTTTGTTTTTCTAATCATTGCTTCCATCATATCCCACTGCTCTTTGGTAACCTAACAAAAGAAAAGAGATTTTATTAGAATTTCATATAATAATTGCAAATCAAAACGTCTGTATGTAAAACAGTAAATAAGGAAATTAATACCTTCCTCAAATCATTGAATTCTCCTGCCATTGAAACATATTCTCCACCATCCATTCTGATAACCTAGAAAAAGCACAAATAGTGTGTTTAGTATTGTGCAATTTCTGTAATATTCCCTTGTTATGAACTGTAAAAATAAATTTTATTGATGTGGGTGAAAAAAGTCCATATGCAAAATAATGCAATACAATCACTTTTATAAGTTCTTAAAGGTGCTGATTACCATGCACTACACTAAAAAGATGAATAATAACTTGTGAAGAAATTTAAAGTAAGATATTTTGTTTCATTTCTGAAACCAAGGCTTTAAAAAAACATTAGCAATACTCACACCATCATCAGGTTAATTGTACAAACAAGATCAACGAAAACTCACTGCTCCATTAACCCAGCTTGCATAGTCACTGCAGAAATAGGCAGCAAGATTTGCAATTTCTTCTACAGTTCCCAGACGACCACAAGGAATCCTCTCAATCATCTTCTTCTCAAATGCTCCTGTTGGGTCAAGGCGGCTAAAAGCACCCTGAGAATGAAAAGAAAACAAAAATTAAAAAAAGTTCTAACTACATCAGAAAATAAAATCCAACACAGATTTGACTCCACATACACAATATTGGAAGTTAGTATTTGTGAGTAAGCTGTCTACACTCTCATTGTCAGTAGCATAAGTAAAATAAAGAAGTAGAAAAGAAAAACAAATTTATCCTTATTGCACTGGTATGCATCTACTGATGATGAGCGGAATTTAACATTTGGGATAGTCACCCACCACCTATCTGTGAAAAACAATAGGGATTAATAATCTTTTTTTCCTCAAATACTCTTGATAAACATTTGAGGAAATAAGCAAGACTCAAAATTGCTGCAAGGACAGAGGAGAGGATCAAGGGGAGAAGAACAGGGGAGTGACAAAAAATAAATTATACATGACAAAGTAAATAAAATGGAAAAGGAAAAAAATCAAGTTCAGTTAAACTGCAGCAACTTCTAAAGCTAAAGGAAGTCACTGGAAGCTTTAGTACTTAAATAGTTTAAAATGGCATGGGAAATAAAAGGGTTTTTTCTTCCCTGCTCCCCCACAAGGAAACAACTGCCTTACTCAAAATCAGAAATGTATCAGTAATATGTTAAATTACTGAATTTATGATTTAAAGCACGTTTTAATTCACATAATCATACCTGCAACCATGACATTTAAGATTTCTATTGCCATTGTGCTTGTATGCCTTGTTCTTTTCCCACCATGACTTAAAGCAGTGTGTTTTAAAGCCATGGATACAGCCCCTAAGGCAGAAAACCTTGATTTTGCAATATGCTTTCTGCCTTTTTATGCTTTCAGGGAAATTTTAAGTTAGAACCATATAACAAATGTAGCATTTTATCAAGAATACACAATATCTCAAACAAGTTATACACTATTAGTTCAGAAAAGGAACATTAACTGGAGGTAGCACTATTGACATTAAATCCCTTAATTTGCCAAATGTTTTTCTTCTATTCTTACTTAAAAATACACAAGATAAAAGACCTGGAGAACTTTTGGTCTGATCCTCTAATAAATACTATTTCAACATTCTTATAATCCTGCTAATTCAGCCATTAATTTTTCAGTGTAGTGAAAAGAGTTAAAACTAAGGTTTCCAGTGTAGCATCTAAAAATTACAAGAGGGAGAAAGGAAAAAACAGTAAATAAACAAACAAACAAAAAACGAAAAAGGAAACAACTATTTACCCCTATTCCCAAAACAATTGAAATATTTTACAGAAAGAAGTAATACCATTATTAGTTGTTAGTGCTCATAATCATAATAATTTGATTCAATAGGAAATGGATGCTCCTTTCTCTTCTTGCAGGACTGCTTTCTTTATTCTTCCTGTTCCAGCTGCTCCTGATCACTTCCTTCAAACCCTCCAGTCCTGATTCTCACTCACTTCAAAGCTTCTCATTTCCTTGCCAATTTAGTTTTTCTCTTTCTAGTTTTGAGATTTTCAACAAAACTAGTGAGATTCTGTTCTCATATACCTAAAAGAGATTCTAAGATTTTGGAACTGATCAGATGTTTTGTTTAAAAATTAGGAGTTCAAGCAGAAATAGGAACTTTACTCCAAGAAGTCTAAGAATTCACTCTACTTGACAAACTAGACACATAGAAATAAGAATCAGCATTAAGTACTTTGATATATCAGTTCTTTGAAACACTAAAAAAAGGTTCCGTTTTTATCAAGAGTAATAGAGGAGACAGTGAAAGGTCTCAGAAGTTCAAGAAATCCTATTTTACAAAAAGACTAAGAGGGAAGTGTGTTCAATATTCCAGCACAGTCTTGACTACCAAGGAAATCACATTAGAATTTACAGCTACAGAAAAGTTAGACTGTCATAAAGTTAAGTCTGTACTACAAAGCATATTCAAGGCTGAGTTTCACTTCATGCCATGTACCTTTGTTTTTATTGGACCTGGTTGAATCACATTGAACCTCATGCCATATCTACCCCATTCAGCTGCAAGAGACCTAAAAATTAATTAACAGAATGCATCAATATTTTAAACACAATATTGTAATCCTATTCAGAAAAAAACTAATTAAAATGTAATCAAATGTGTAAATACTAGAACATTCCTGAAACAGACATTTCTACTTAAGGGGTTTGTTTGTGCTTAACAAAATCATTTCAGAGAAGCAAAAAACAATCTCATTCACAAACAGAGGAATATTGATTTAATAGAGGAATCACAGGTAAAGCAGCGTGAAGGAGCAGTTCTTTCTCCCTTGCACATCATGGATGGAGTTAGCACCTGAATTCTTTACAAACCACTGTTAGGCCATCATCCTTCTGTGGCAATTTAGACTATCCCACTAGTATACATTTCTAACACTTGCAACACAGCTCTCACATTACATGTTTTGAAATAACACAAAACAGAGGATACATTCTAAAATAGGACCACTAGAATGGCTTTGCTTTATGACATTTTCTGTGCATAACGAGGACTTCGGATCTACTTGGGTGAATGAATTACCTGACTCATAAAGCCCCTGAAAAGTACACATTTCTGTTACAGCTCTGTAGAATACAAATCAAGACCATTACTCAGTCCCTCATGTATTTCCAGATAAAGAATTCTAGTTACTAAAAGGCTGCCAATCTATTCAATTCTTTCTGCTGAAGCGCAGAGGAAGATCTATGTGCTACAAAGGACTAGTCTGAAATTAAAATGAGAGAAATCTTTTTGTTTGCTGAGCACCATGGATATGTCAATATGAAATTGTTCTGAACTAAGCAGAATTGCACACCTTAATTTTAAATACTGACAGGAAACAGATTTGTTGATGAATCTAAACAGAGCTGAAGCCACAGTATACTGCACCCAAATAAGAGACATGTATTTTCCTCAGACAAAAGAATGTGGGGGTGCTATAGATCTCAAACAGTTCCACTAATTGCTGTCTTTAGATGCTGGTTCACCTATGAGAATGCAAGAGAACTCGATAATCAAAACTCTGTGAAACAAACTTTGGAACTTGCAATTGCCAAAATAAGTAGTTCTACTTGTCCTTATCTTGGTCTTGTGAAAAAACCAGTAGCAGTTAATACTCCCCTCAGTAAGAAGCTGTCAGCATGCTATTTTCTTGCTTCATTTCTGGAGCCTGGATTGAGCTCTTGTGGTACAGTGAAATAGGGGGACTACACTAATGAACTCCATTTTTACTGCCAATTATCCCATCCTAAGGATGTGAAAACCAAAGCACACATTTTGCTGTATTACTCACTTGCTCATTGCTTCTACACCAGCTTTGGCAGAGGCACTCGGCAACACAAATCCTGAACCACTCTCTGCATAAATTGTTGTAATAGCCAGGAATGCTGCTCCTAGAAGGTGCAAAAACATTTAAAAAACAACCCACACCACACAAATCAAACAACCCTGAAATCCAACTCTCAAGTTCAAGTAAAAGCAAGCTAAATGTTAGGGATACCTTTTCACTCTGGGAAGTGAAAAGGCATTTTAATAATAAAATCTTTGAAAATTTCTTTTCAAGCCTTTTTATTTCTGTTCTCTGTTTTTCTTGAGTGTTAAGAGTTGTTCCAGGTAAGTGCAAACAGCTATTGATTACAGTTTGAAGGTGTAAGCCCTCAGACTTCTACTGATAACGAATTTAATGCATAAATTAGTCTAACTGGAGTGAAGGCCTAAGATCTTACAGCATTTTTTCAGAAGTTGCCCTAGTCTAGTGTCACTAACCAGACATTCTGCCCAATTCATCAGTCACTGAGTAGTAAAAAAAAACAAACAGAAAAACAAACAAGGGAAAAATCAGCACAAACAGTTAGGTTTGACGTAATCTCAATTTAACAGTTGAGGGCTTGTGTTAAAGTTTATGCAAAAAAATAAATATTTTTAAGAATTTTTAAGAAGCTTTTCCTGCAGCAGAGCAAATTATGGAGTGAACTTGCATAACTTTTCCTATTACAATCACAATAAACTCCATTATAAAAGCACTACTTTCTTTTATATATCATGTTTTATAACAGATTTAGCAAAAAACATTCTGAAATAAAATGGAAATGGCAACTGCTTATTTCATTTTTCTTTTATAAAATCCTGCAAATTATGTCTGATCAATGTTAGCATGAGCTAACTGTAGCTGGGAAATGAAGGACAAGAGATGACAGTTCACTGCTTACGTCACAGTAACTAAAATAACTGTTCTACTTACTATATTTTAAAAATAATTTCATTAGAATAGCTGCCCAGGGAATATTTCTAAAACAATATACACTACTGATAGACTGCATGTAAGTAGTGAATCAGGTAAAAAATTACAGTAATATTACACAAGAGAAACTAAAGAGAACCATAAACAAGCATTAAAATGCCAACAGATATCCAGAAACCATGGGCCTTGTTTATAAAAAAGGAGTTTTCACTGAGAGACTTTGAAAGGAAAAATCTACACAGGCAAAAAAACATAGATCAACTTTGAAGTTATCTAGAGATCATTATACATTTTGTAGAATCAACTCATTGATTTTTTTTTTTTAATTCAGGTTAAATAGAGGTAAATTAGGTCAACCTAACACAGAAACTGACAAATTTACAGCTGTGCTATTTAAAGAACACTTCAGCTCATACACAACTTTTATTTCTAAAGCATATATTCAAAAAATGGATCAAATAACCCCTTTCACTTTGTAAAAATAAGTAACATGCTGGCAGATTACAAATTCCTTTTAAATACCAGCACAAACTTGCAGTCTAAAAGCAGAGAACTTTTATTTACTACATTAGACTTAATGTAGGTCCCATTGTTCTAGAAACTGTCAGATTTGTAGTATCCTCACAGACTGCTCTAGAATATTTGCACTAGGTAGCATCACTTTAGAAACTAAGGTCTCCGCTCAAACTAAAAAAAAACCAAGCAAATAAAAAGAAAATGAAGGTGAGAAGACAAACGGGTACACATGACTTACTTGCAAAAATATGCCTTAAAGAAAGGCTTAAACAAAAAGTCTTATTTACAGATGGACTCCCCTAGAAAGAAGACATGCAAGTAATAGCAAAAGAAATTCATGTTTTGGAAGCTTA
>VZTB01015527.1:703463-726037 GCA_013397245.1 Thryothorus ludovicianus | reverse complement strand
CTGACAAAAAATGCAGACTAACACTGAAAAGAGGACACTAGTCAGTTTTGAGCAGAGGAGATAGACCAGAACAAAGAAAACCATCTTTATTTAGGTGTCTCTAGCCACACTGAGTTTCAGTCACAGAATGGCAGAGTCTAAGTATTCTTCCTCAGAACAATTTTTTAAAATATTATATTCAGGTCCTATTGCATGAGTTATCCAGTGTGATGCAGTTTGGAGACCTCTCAGAAGACAAGGACATGCTGTTAGTGACAGACTGACAGCACTGAGCACAGGCTCTCGTTAGTTATTCTCCCTCAGAAGCTCTCCTGGAAAAGGGCACGACTTTGTCCCTCTCTGACCAGAGGGCAAAATCTGACACAGAATTCTGTGCTGTGTTTGAAGGTTGGAGGAGAATACATTTTTAGTTATTCAGTTAAACTGCATGAAAGGAAATTTAGGGAAAAGACTTGTCGTGTGTAAACATCTATCACTAGCATTTAAATATGAAGATTTTGGGAAGTAGACGTACCTTTTATTGTCAGAAATCCAAACAATTTGCTTCTAAAGTCTAGTTGTGCATGGTAACAATTGATCCCTTTGTACTTAAGATTCTTTTCTTCACAAAATGGCACAATGACACAGGGTACATTCCAGTTCTGACTGTCTGATCTCGGAGTACATTAAAAACAATTCTGGGTTGCACTTTTGAAGTTTCTGTTACTTCTGGCAATAAATCTCATTGTCCTTGTGATTACTGCAACATCCACACATGACAAATGAACACAGATTGTTCAGAGAGATTTGCCAGCCCTGAGCTTTCCCACCTGCTCACCTCTCAATTCCCTGATTTGCTGCACATTTCATAAAGAGCTGTTCTGGGTAGGGGTGCAGGGGAGAGCTGCCAGGGTTCCCTGTGGATGAGGGAGCAGTGAACTCAGCTGGTGCTCCCCTCCAGTGGGGCACAGGCAGCTCTCCTGCCTCTCCAGGGAGAGGAGAGGTGTCTGACAGGTAGAAGAATTATAAAAGAAAGGTCTCATAAAATCAGGCCTTGCTCTGATAAATTAATAGCTGGCCTGTCACCACTTCTAAGTGCAGTTAAGTGGTTTGCAAGTTCCCACGTTAAAAGAGTCATGGGAATGAGAGTTTGTTAACACAAGAAACTATTCCTGGGTGAAGAACAACTCCACCTGCAATAAACAAGAAATCTATCTCATGGGAATCAGTAAATAAAATATGTAAACTAACCAAGAATAAAAAGAATTGATGGACAAATAAAATACCTTTTACAAACCAACAGAGTAATTGGCAAGAAAACTACTAACCAATTGGAGTTCAACACATGCTCTGTAAAAACTGTAAAGATTGAGTTATGTGAATAAAGAAGGGGCTTTTCTGCATGAAGAAAATGGAGCCTCGCCTAATTCATTACAACAGAGAGGCACTGCCCCATCATCCTGTTCCCTGTCTAGGAGTGAGCAGCCTCAGCAGGAATGCAGCCTCTAGTTTGGAAACTGTGGTCCTTAAGGTGCCTGGCACAGAGGGACACGGCTGGCTCTGCCCAACCATCAAATATAAACCCAAAACACAGCCCCCTATCAGCCATTATGAAGAAACTCTACCCAAGGCAAACCAGCCCAGAGTTGCAGGTAGCTCCAAGGCCCTACACCACAGCTGTGCAGGCTCTGGGTTGCTTTTCTGCCCTGCTTTGCTTCCCCAGAGTCCTCTCTGACTGCAGTAGTGACCCGAGGCTCATTTCCTTCCATTGCCTTGTTCTCCTCAGGATGCAGTGTGCCCTCAGCCTTGGCCCATAGAATCACTCTCAAAAGTGATTTGGAAGCAAAGTCAATAATGGGGAAATCTGGTGATGGTGCCTTAGGATTTTAGCTTTTATATTTTTCATATATTTGCAATCCTGCAATTCTTTAGTGTATAACTCTAAACTCCACACTCAGTGTGAGCTGCTGCTTTCCCATTTTGGTCAGACACAACAATTCCTCTCCAGGCCTGGCAATCAAGGACACCTCACTGCCTCAGGCCCCCAGAGATGGAAACAAAAGTGACTTGGGGGGAGCAAACTGGGGGTAAATGACTTCATTACCTGAAGCTGTAATTGGAAGATTAACCCCCAATATGCAAATGGACCAAATTTATCAAAGTATGAAAACCTGTGACCGGGGGTCCATTTTGGGCGTAGCCCCTGGGGGGCTTCACCTGCCCTAAATGTACTTGAAGGCCCCTCAATTAATATAACTGCTTTTTATTCTCTTAATTTTGTCTGGCCTCTGTTTTTAGGTGAGGCCAGAAAAGGCATTAGTGACGACACAAAGCTGTCTGGGATATTACATATAAATATTGCAAAAAGACATTCCCAGACTGAACAAATATGGAAACAATTAGGAAATGAAATGATATATAATGAAATGTGAATTCATACACATGGCAGAAAACAACCCTAACATTATCATCAAGGACTCAGAGTGACTACCCCCTTTTAGTACCTCAGTATGGAATTCCCTGCTACAGGGCACTGCAAATGCCATTTTGCTTACAGAGGGTCAAAACTAACTGAGTATATCAACAGAAACGCAGTCTAACGCAGAACTGGAAATATCATCTCTGGTTTGGAAAGGCCAGACGCTGCTGGAGGCTGGGAAATGGTTCATATTATCATAAAGGCTTCAACCATTGGCCACAGCCTGGGAAAAGGATTGGGCAAGAAGCCTCTGGCCCCATCTCCTACCTGAACTTTTGTCTTCACCCTGAGCAATCCCACTGAGCAAACCTAACGCTCTCTGCCTCGCTCTCCCCTCCTGCAGCTCAAGATTCACTGTAAAAAGCACATGTTCTACAGGTTCTGGCCAAGAAAACTCTCCAATGATTTACAAATCCCTCCCCCCCAAACCCATTAACTGTGTAAGGCTCTTTCACAGCCACTCCTCCCTCTCTCTTTGAATGAGGCTTTGTAAATGTGTCCATAAAGCCAACTTTCCTATTTTACTTACACAAAGAATATATAGCAATCTCATTTTCATTTCCCAACTATTTTCTGAGGCCTGTTAATAATTACAATAAGTCACATTCATCTAAGAACATCTAGTTAATGCACAGATGTAAGCTTTATACTGGCATTGCTGCAAGTGGGATTTCACAGACATTGCTCAGCCCAGTGGCAGCACACAAAAATACCACACTTACCCCTTCCTGGCAAGGCAGATGTAGCATTAACTAATTTGAACACTTCAAATAAATGTTATTTTTCAAAAGATAACCCTGTGATAGCAAAAGGCAAGTTCTTAGAGGAGTAGATGGAGATTTAGCTGTGCGTTTCCTGCTGTTATTAGCACAAGTCATGTGGTTGAATTCCCACATAATGCTTTGGAAATACAGCTGTTAATATGATTCCATAGAAAAGCTGCAGTGGTGGTAGGGGATCTCCCATTTCACAAAGAGTGAAGGAATCAGGTAATGATCAAGCTCCTCCTGAGCTGCAGAAATGTCAGAAAACTCTGACTCCCACCATAGTACATCTCGGCCAATTTCTCAAACCAATCTTTTTTTTTTTTTTTTTTTTTAACAGTCAAACTAGAGTTACATCGCCTAAGCAGGATTTTTTGGGCTAATGAACCTTTGCTGATTAGGGCTAAATAATTTTGCTAAGGAGGAGTCACAGCAGAGATGTGCTGACATCTCTCATGGGAACACAATCTCCAACTCCCTGTTCCACTCTGCACAGACTGTCCCAGAGCTCCATGGCTTGAATCATGAGAGTTACTCTGCTTCAAGCAGCTCAGGGAAAGACCACAGGGCTACAGTCACTCCTTAGCCCTGTCCTTTGGTGAGGAAGCTCCTAAGAGGAGGAGGAAAGAAAGAACAAGCAATGAAAAGGTAATATTTTTGCAGGCAATCCTGGGATTTCTTTTGTGCCCACTGCAAGTATAACCAGTCCTGTGCAATGAATGGGACAGGCCACCTTGCTCCAAGCCAGTGCTCTGGCATGAGAAGTCACAACAATCCCTTCCAAAGCACAACAAAGCAGAACAAGAGTGTGGCAGCCACACCTGACAGACACTGCTGCCCCTTCTCCAACAGTCAGCTGGTTTCCAAGTGAAGAGGCAATATAAAATATCAGATGCTATGGGGTACTTTTGAAACCACAGTAACAGGATAACCTGCCTCAACCATTAAAAATGATACTAGCAGGAGCTCAAACCAAATGAAAATAAATGTAGCTAGTTAAACTTTGTCTTGCTACAAAGCTGCTGCAGAATGCATCAAACATAGGAACATACACCTGGGGTCTGACTGTAGATTTATCTGACCCTGCAAACTTTACTTCTCATTGGCTAATAGCAAATTTTCACCTTTCCTTCCTTAAGAGAAACTCCTTACAGAATGTTTATTTCCCTGCTACACACTCCAGGAATCAGCAGCCGAGGGATTTCTAGAAGCTGTATCCACACCCTGAGGCTTCTTGTCACTGATGGGAGCTCTCATCCCTGAACCTGTCAGTTATTTTTCTAAATCCATTTCCAGTCTCCTCTACAGCCTCTGGCAACATTCCAGAGCTATTACAGTGCAATGGATGGCAAACACCTCCTCCTAGCTTGTCTCAAACATGTTCATATCATTACATCAGAGGCACTTTCTGACTTTTGTAAGGTAAGAAACTGTGATTTCCCCATCCCCCTCTCCACAGCACTTGTGACAATGGAGATGTCTGTCCTAACTCCATCCTCTCACTTCTTCAGCTGTCTCTGTCTATATACAGCCTCCCCTAGAACACACCACATCCCTCATTTCTGATGCACTACTCTAAGCTGACTCCACTGTATCCAAACTTCTAATGCTCACACTGGAGAAGGAACCAAGAATTGCAGTTCTTGGATTCAAATCAACATCTGAACTTCTCTGATCTCCAATATCAAACCATTCCTGACAGCTGAGAAGAGAGAGCCCACCCTCAGACTGACCAGCAGAGCAGCAGTGACACATATTGGGGTCCCAATTCATTACCCTAAAGGCAGTGGAGGAGAAATGCTCCCTGCTTAGCATCAAAAGAGAGAAGGGAAAACCTCCAAGGATGGCCATGCCCCCTCGCTAGAGAATGATGTGATTTCAGAGGAGCTGGACTTCAATTCCACGGGCTACCATCAGCAACTCTGTACAACTACAAAACATCCAAGACAAGATTAGATCAGTTCATTTTAGCAAACTGCAGAAGATCAACTCACCTGAAAGCACCAGTCACTATTCAGGTGACAGGCAGGAGGAGGGTCGAGCTGTCAAAGGGGGATCACTTCCTCTTACAGCAATAATTGTGTCCTGGGAAATCCTGGATCCATGCAGCTCTATCTGCCAAAGGGAACTCACTGTAGGACCAGGGCCAGGTTCTGGTTATTACCTAGAGAAAGGAAGAAATGTAGTTTTTAGAGACAACTTTCCTTCTAAGTTTGGCATGAGTCAGTAGCAGCTGTTTCAAAATTAACCTGTGGTTTCTTTACAGACTTCTTGAAAGGGCTGTACAGTTTCCAGCAAAGGAGGTTTTTAAGAGCAGTTTAGAAATGGAGTCCCTGCATTCAAGCCAACACCTCAGCATCCCTGTCCCTAATCTCCCACTCTCAGGTGGATCTTAGTCAAGCACAGGCACCTGACAGAAGAATGGAAAATATTCCAGCTTCAGATGGAAATCAGAGGCAACTTCAATGAGGAGAGAACTCACTGTATGCCTGAATGACAGTTTTGGGACTGCACTTAAAGACCATTGTTTGAATGGGAACATACTTCTTGAATACTCAGTGTCTGACACATTGCAGGTGTAAAAGAATTAGGCACTAAGAATATTCAATCTAGTCTATACTGCAAGAAAAACTCTTGTTATTTGCAGAGTGACTGAAAAGCCAGAATTTTTACTGCATCAATGATTCCTGTGGGCTAAGCAAAAATATAGAAATGGAAAATGAAGTATATAGTACAGTCATACTGAAGTGGAAACGTAGTGACTTAATAGTAATGTAAAATCATAAAAATGATTGTTCACACTTAATGGTAGAATTTTCTTACATGGCAATTCATTGCAGAAAAAGAACAAAAAGAAAAATTTCACTTGGCATCTTAGCTTGGATTGCACCACTGATTTAAACAGAAAGCTGTCATGGCCAGCTACAATTTAATGGAAAACTGACCCAGAACTATTTTTTCAGGAGCAGGACTCTTATAGGAAATAACCAATGGCACTATACTCAAGTGCAAAAGACATTTTCTCCCCACCAAAAACCCCTCACACAGACAGCAACATGAGCTGGCTTGAGATGCATCCATAATAAGAACATGGGTATATGAACACTGTTTACATAAGTATACTAAAGACTGCATGAAATTTGCATTAATGAATATAATTTTACAAATACAGTCAAATGTTAATATTTACCAGTGCAAATAGCTCAACAAAAATTAGGTGCCTCTGCAAAACAGCTATTTCACTAAAACAGTATTTGGAGTTTACAAGTTTTTCTCAAACAGAACTTGTCCATAACAAACCTGAACAGAACCTACCTGGAGGCCAAATATTCTTGAGAGCATAAAAAAGATAAACATTTAAATTATTGGTGAACAGGCTAACTGAATAGGGCACAGTAAGTTTTATGTTTTTAAAAGATCACCTTATAATATCCATGTTTGTTATTATGGTTACATCAGTTTGTGATTCTAGTCTCTTTTATTTGATTTTGTCTCCAAATTTATTGATTTACTGGGAAATAAGCAGCTTTCAGGATATTGGTCTGGATCAAGGAATCCTAAAATGCTTTCATCGAGGAGATTATAATCCCAGCTCTGGCCAAGACACTCTGGTCAAATGCCAGGACAGAAACAGCCTTATTGTGTAAAAACATTTTTCTTAAAACAGCAGCTCTGACCCCTCCTGAAGTCTCCCAATATTATTATCTTTATCTTCCCCATTTTGCATAGGGAGAGATTTTAAAGCAGCATAGGCAGCAATTCCAATTTTCTCTGCAATGCAATGTATCACACACCACGGGATCAGCTGCTGCATTTCTGGCACAAATATTTGGAAAAGCCTGTTACAGCATAGGAGAGGTTAGTTGCTGCATTAACACCAGCTGATAACGACAGCACCAAAGAATTCTGTGAATGTGGAGCATCTATCTGTCAGCTTTCTGTTTGTAAATATGGATTTACTCTCCATTTCAGCTTTGCACTGCTGGGGTACACAC
The DNA here is from genome assembly GCA_013397245.1 of Thryothorus ludovicianus. Taxonomy (NCBI): domain Eukaryota; kingdom Metazoa; phylum Chordata; class Aves; order Passeriformes; family Certhiidae; genus Thryothorus; species Thryothorus ludovicianus. Next base: position 718,820 of record VZTB01015527.1, on the reverse strand, counting down.
ACATATATATATATATATATACAGTGAGGGAAATATAATGTATGTGAATTATCATACATATATATAGATATAAACTGGGGAAATATTATATGTGTGCCTGCAATGTATAAACATAAAAAAGTGTGGCTAGATGAACGGCCCAGGTGCCCTGCAGAGCTGGCATTCCGGCCTTCCTGCACAATTTGAAGACCCTGAAAGCATCCTGGTCCCTAGATGGTGCTATTCACTGCACGAACGAGGCAGCCGCAGCCCCTTGCCAGTGCGCCCAGCCTTAGGGACAAAAATTGTTCCTTGGTTCAAAACTACACAGGCTGAATGCGGATATGAGTAGTGCTGTTCCAGGTTATGTAGGTTTGCCACATGCCTTGAACCCTAGTAGTGTCTGTGGGTTATGAGAGCAGTAATTCCATTAAAGCAGCACGGGTGGAAGCAGGGCCAGGCACTGTCACCAGGGCTTGTGAGGAGCAGCATTTGCAATGTCCTGGGTGTGCTTCCTCTCCCTCCATGTGCAGCTGCCGGACAATATTCCCCATCCTCAACAGCAATGTGCATTACACACTGGTTTTCCCCTGCCCCGTGTCCCTCAGGGACATCTCCCAGGGCAGCTATGTGAGCCAGGCATCCCGGCAGAGCTCAGAGCTCAGCCCTGCCACCCTGCCGTGTCACTCCCCAGGGCAGCTATGTGAGCCAGGCATCCCGGCAGAGCTCAGAGCTCAGCCCTGCCACCCTGCCGTGTCACCCAGGCTGCCTTCAGCCCCAGCACTGGGAGCTCCCTGAAGCCAGCTTGCATCTCTCCCAGCACATTTAGGTCAGCACAATTTCACAAGGGGTTGAGGATGTGGCAGTCATGGAACTGAGGTATGCTAGGAACTGGATTTCCTTCTGTTTGCTTCCAGATTTTGTAAGTGGTTTTGGGCAACCCATAAAATCTCCCAGGGGTTCAAAGGCCACTGAAGTTCGAAGCAGTTCCTCTGTTAGTCTGAAAAATGTTTCATAGGCAAAATTTTGGCTCCTGTTCTTTCCCCAGAAGGTGGGAATGTGCCTATGACTGCATAAAAAAAAGAAAAAAAGTCAGTATTTTTAAGTTTCACAGGCATTGTAATATGGAATAAACAGATACATCAAAAAAAATTATACATTCATTGTACTTTGTTCTGATTCCCTGCCATTATAAAAGGGTAGCTATATCTGACTAATTACTTAGGCACTTGACTCTCATAAATGTAGTATTTGAGTATCTCATAAACATCAACATTTCTCAAACTGTGCTGTTGGGGTGTTTTTAGAGCTTCTGAAAGTCATTAGGTTGACAGCATGGGCTAGTAACAGACAGATGAACTGCACATATCTCTTCCAATACACTTCACATCAGATGCTCTGGGCATGAATTTCCTAAATAGAAAACAGCAACTGTGATGATCTGTCGACAAAACTTGAGGTGATGTTGTGGCAAACAATTGCCCTCCATGGCCTAACTGCCAAGCTGGCAATCTTAATTGGAACTATAACCATACATAAATCCTTCAAGCCACTGAACTTTCTAGAGATGCTTCACAGACCCTCTGTTCTGGACTTTGCTCAGGCATGTCATTTGTCTTTACATATTGGTGTTTCCTAACAGCCCACCCTGACATTTTGAAAACCTCCTGAAGGCTTGCCATTGAAGACATGAGCCCCTACACACCCTAAGCAGGTTTGAAAACTTCTGGTTAAGTTATAAACTTGTCACAGAATATAAAACTTTTGATGAGAGCTGTTTAAAAGTTTCAGAAGTAAAGGGTGCCAAATGTTAAGTGCATGAAAATGCCAAAGAACTGAATTAGATGAGAAAGAGAAGGAGTACCAGCTTGGAAGACAGAGGCTGGGATTATCTTTGCAAGGTAGCAGAGGGAGTGCTTCATGGGGATTGCACTAATTTAGTGTGGAGGAAAGATCAGAAGACAGAGATGGTCATGCTCCTTGCAGCTCCCTGTTTGTGGAGAGATTTTGGGTGGAAGGACAGACAGAAGCTAACAAGAAAGCCATCACCCAGCTGGCATATTGGGCCACAGTGATTAAAAAAGATCCCCAAATGGACAGGCTTCATTTCAATTTCAGGAGGAAATCAAAAGGAACATCCCTGGCTCAGTGGTTAATCCCTAGCAGATTTCAATTTCCTGCCTTGGAGAGTCAGGGCATTAGGCTTCTTCAAAGGAGAATTTCAGCAGAAGTGAATGTGTTCTGTCCCAGCTTCATTCTTGACAATGGTGAAGCTTTTCTGGCTCTGTGCTGCAGATGTCAGCCCTTCTTCCCCACAGAAAAACCCCAAACCAAACACCCAATCCCACAAACAATCAAGCAATTGCTCTTAAGTAAATGCCTTACCCTGAAAATTTCAGCCTCTTGATGTCCAAAGTCACAGATCACAGGCAGTAAGACCTTTTCTCAGGAAGTGTCTGGCACCATCCCTGGACAATGTTGTCATCTGTCCCAGAGTAAACCCCACCCTGATGCTCCAGGATGCATTTTATATAGACACACACGTGTAATTTACAGCAACCTTAAGCACTCCAAAAAATCAACAATAATAAGCTCTTTGCATATTGACAGTACTTATTAATATTGTGGCCATGATTAATAGACACCAATAAGGGAGTGTTTTAAAATATCCAGGTTACTGGGGAACCTAAATTTTAAATTGAATAAGGCTGCTTTAAATGCCACTCCTACATCAGTCTGTCATTTAGCAAGTGACACTGGCAAAGAAGCTGAAAACAAAAAACTCCTCCTCTTCAAAAGAAGAAACTGGAATCCTTTTCCATTTTATCTTTAAAAATTAGTTCAGATGCCATTCTCCCTGCCTTTTACTGAAATCCCAGACTTTAAAGGAATGCTATGATAATTCATTGCTTAGTGACAATGGAATTCCTCTATAATTGCACGTTACATGCATCCGCATTGATGCAAGATAATTTCATTAGGTCTGTTACTACAATTAATATCAAATACTAAATTTGGGTTCAAAGATCATCTTCCTAATCAGAAGTATCAGACCCCAGGAACTTTCAGAAAATAGGGCTATTAATATGTAAATAGTTTCTTTGTAATTTAAGTCACCATTTTAAAAAACAGATGTTCTCCTTGATCATTCCCTGCATAGATTTCCAAAAATTCTACTCATGATGGCTAACTAAAAATCAACTGCATATTAGCCTCAGAAACTTTTCCTACAGCATTTTCATTAGAATACACACCTACATTTTACCAGGACTTTTGATGAGGCAGTTTTAAACTACTAAATCATAAATTTTATTATAATACATGCAATTTTCTCTCAACCAGCCTAAAACCACATGTTGTGATAGGACAAAAAAACATCTGGTATAACCTGAAAGTACTGGACAAACTGCACAGAAATTGTGCCTGATAATTTAACATGTCGACTTTAAACCAGAATTGAAAGTTGCACAATATCAACATTATTCATCCCTTCAGTGAGATGGGAGAAGTCAGGAGGAAAACTTTCCACTGTCACAGGAGAGAGAGGGCTCAAGTCCTGGTTCCTGGGTCAGCAGCAGGTTCTAGCAGCAAAAGGGGCATCAGTGTACAAATGGCACTCAGCTCTCTGCCACAAGCAGGAATTAATTCTCCAGCTGGAGAGGAAGGTGGATGGGGAGGCTGTGCCATGTGCTGTGTACCAACAGCTGATGAGAAAATCCAAACCAAGGAGCTTTCTTTTATGAAGTGCCCCAAGACTAAAATTTGGCAGAATAATTCCATAGGTGACACTGAGACATGATTCTGGCTCCCTGCTGCTTATAGGTCGTTATGTGTGCTATTTAATATCATCTGCAGAGCAATAGTTCTTTCAAGTTTTGCTTTTTTCAAGCACTGCTTTTCCTCAGACTTCAGTAATTACAACCTTTGAAAGCACTTCATCAAGACTGACATTTTATTGCTCAGCTTCCCCAGCAGTGGAAGAACTGAGCTCCCAGTGACCTTTGGTCTGATCCTTAACATTCCTGCTTCTGACAGCATAGGCACTTCTGAAAATCAGTCTTTAATTGTGCCTGTACATAATATTTGCTTCAAAGGAGAAAGCTTTGATATGGGTCCACAGTTGCCAGATTTCTGTGCCTTAAAAACAACTTGAACCCTAGCTTCCATGGTAACAGGCACCACCAGTGAACCCGAGCAAATCCTGGTTGTTTTTATGGAGAAGATGAACAGGGAAACCATAAGGTTTCTATGAAATCCAGAGTTTTACTTCTTCTTTAATCCTCTGTTAATGGTGTGCACCAAAGGTGCAATGGTGTGCCTACACAGAGCCATGTCTAAATAATATTATCCTTCCTGTACTTTCATTATAATACCAGAAAGCTAACAGCAATTCCCTCAAATCTTTTGTCCCATTAAAATCTGATAAAGACACACATCTGACTCGACTCTGTACATTGTAGGGTGACTTCACAATATAGGATAAAAACCTCTGATTTATTAGTCTTTATGGTAATTTGCTGTCCCATGAGCTCTCATTTCATGAAAGTCATTCATGAAAAAAACAATCTGTCATCTGACAAAGGTTTCTCACATCTGTCAAAGACAGGCAGGTTAGCCCATGAAAATGTGGGGTTTTCTTTAACTGATGCTGACTCTCTCATGGCCGAACCATTGAAGCAGTTATGAGTATGGTCCCCAAATTTTACTGGGAAGCCTTTCGCCACCACAGCTTTCCAGCTGGAAAAGAACCAGCATCAGGGCACCAGTGGAACCTCTCATCACTCTGAGGAGCTGCTGCACAAGGCCCAGGCTGCTCAGATTTCAGGCAGAGATTAAACAGTTTCTGAGCTGCAGTCCAAACCCTTTTTTTCACTCAGCCACACCAAACTGTAGCAGAATGCACTTCTGTTTCTTTTGTTTCTTTCATTTTCTTCAGAGCCTTTAAAAATGCAGATACTTTCAGTGCTTTAGAAAAACCCAGACTATAAATGAAAGTTTTAGTTAGAAGAACATATGTTCTCATTTGGTTTTAACTGTATATACTATCAGTAACTGCAGGGTAAAATTTAATCAAGAATTATATTGCTGTGTCTAAAATCTCATGATCCAGCTTAGCCCCAGCCAAACAAACTAAATGTTAAACAGCCCCTGCATGCCTTGAAGTCTTGTCCAGCTAAGTGGCACCTCAGCAATTTCTCCAGATTCAGTAAATACAGAGTACAGCTCTTTGTTTGCCACTGCAGAATTTCCTGCTGTTTTTAAAGTACTTGTCTCTTCGAAAGCAGCACTAGTGGGCCTCAGATACTCAGTTCCCTGTCCCAGGCAGAGATCCTGGCAGTGCCACTCTTCTTTTAAGACATCTCCCCACAGAACAGCTGGGGGTTACATTGCCAAAGGCAGGAGGAGACACAGGATGAAGCTACCCATCTAATGTTTGCCCTTGGGAAGAAATACAACGATCCAAACTCTACCAAACCATTAATTCCCCGTTTGAGATCTCCAGCACAAGTTTAACAAAGGCTCTCAGACTATGCTACACAATTCATGTGGTATTCACAGGCAGAATTCTCCATATGAAATCCTTCTTGGCTTGAAAAGTACAGGAAGAAATCCTAAGGAAATAAACTCTAAATTGAGAGACACTGGGACTAACTGCTTGGGGAGCCTCTCCAGACTGCCTGAGGCATTAAGAAGTCTTTGAGAAATTATTTAAGAAATAAAAATAAAAATATATTAAAATAAAGAAAAGGAAAAAAAATAAATAAAAGAAGACAGAAATCAAGTGATTTGTTTAAAACTTGACTCACTCTGGAAAGAGCAGGAGAAACAAACAGGGTCTTACAAAAAACATAAAAGGACCAAGAAGACTTAAGCAGCCTGTCCAGTAATTTGTCTGTTGCATTCATTTAGACTGTAAGTTCTCAAAGGTAAATCCGTTTCCTTACCACCCATCTGTGCAGCTCTCAGCACTCTATGGGCTTCATCCCACCAGCCTTGGGTCACCAGCAGCCACCAGCCTTGGGTGGAACACAATTGAATAAAGTCTTCAGCTTGGACTAATGGAAAGGAGCACAAAAAATAGACATTATCTTTACATTCCCACTTTTGGAAAAAAAACCCAGTTTTGTTCTGCTTCCATAATAACAAGTAGGTTCTATTATTTCTGGTTTTTTTTTTCAAAAATTTGAAACTCAGCCACCAAGGGTATGAAAGAAAGATGCACCAATGAATGTCTTCCAGATTGGCAGCCAGCGAAGAAAAGATACGACATACATTGGTTAAATAAACACTTATTAAAAAAGCCTTCAGTTGGTAAATTGAAATGTTTGGGTAAGGGCTGTCATATCTGCCCCAAGTCCATTTCTATGATAAGCAACACTACTCTCCTGATTTGAATTCAGTTAATGATAATGCACAAGGCTTTTAATCTAAGTGCCTCATTCATCATTTCCAGGCTACCTGAAGGTACAGTCAAAAGCAGAGCAGAGATGCCATTACAGCAGATGTGTTCTGTGCTGTCCTTTTACTGTACTCTCAGCTCATTAACTTTGATTGGTGTCCTAGTGTGGGTCAGCTTCCAAACTATTAACATTGCAACCCTTTTCCTAACCTGCACCAGACCCATCAGTCATGTTGTGCAGCTTTTTATAAAGCGAAGATTTATGTCTTTGCACGTGTTGTTTGTTTTTCAGTCCCTTCCTTTCTACGCTCTTTTATTGAACATGCAGAAGGATCTGCCAAGGTCTGGCACAGCAAACAGAGAGGATCCTCCTGCGGCGACCACGAGAAAGAACAAGCATTTATTTCACCTGGTGTCAACAGGTAAATTTTTCTTGGGCTATCCAGAAAAAACATAAGAGAGAAACCCCACTCAGAAGTCACCAGCTTGCTTACTTACTGGATGGACTCTACTGACCTGCTTGCAAAGGTCCCACTACTTCTGAGCCTAGAAATCCTCCCTCACATGTATTTGGACTATCCAGACCATCATTTCTGCTGTCTTCTCACAACAGTTTTCAAACCATTCCAATACAGCCCTTCACCTTCACCCAGTAAAACATGATTCAACCTGTGCCTGCCTGTCAGGCGAGTATTTCTATTGAGTTTCCTTGTGATGGACATTAAACAAAGGAAAAATATAAATAAAGCCCAGTACAACAGGATCTTACTATTTTCTACTCACTGACTTTGACAACTTGTTTTTTCTCCTTTGCTTTTTCTATTGTCTTTGTCCTTCTTGTTTTTATTTCTATGTATTTATCACCTTCAGACCACAGATTTCCTTGTACTTTGTCTAATGCCAGTGCATTATATTTAATGAAAAAACCACAGCAACTCCTCTGAAGAGCTCATATTTGTGCAAGCAACAAACTGTAATAGGAATGAATGAATGAATAAACGAAAGCCAGTCCCAACTCCTTTGGAGAATTAAGGGCCTTCTGTACTTTGAACTGCATATATTCAAAAGTGGTGGCATGGAGAGCAGTTTAAAGCCTGACATATGCACTGTGCTCCTGTTAAAAGTACAGAAAAACCTTCTGGGAGACAGCCAAGGCCAGCCAAGGTGAACTAAGCCACGGGATGTGCAGAGGTCACCATGTGTGAGTGTTGGAGTTCCCTCTCCTTCATTGAAGTCACTCTGAAGATGAAGTGTGCTTCTATTTCCATGCACCTCTCCAAAGGCTGCAATTTGAACTGCTACAGCTGAAGTGGCTCAAAATAAATCACTGATTTTTAACAACACTTTATTTCATATTCTACCGTGTTAAACAATCCCTCTTCATGGCTCAAGCCAAGAATTTGGAACTCTAAAACAGAACATAACTAGTGGCCAATTCTCTGTTCATTCTAAGGTATAAGTTTTTTTTCCAGCTAAAGTTTTTTAAGAACCAGTTGGTCATTTAGAGACAGTACAGGCTCAATGGCACTTACAAGCAATGAACTCAGACACTTAGAGAATAGAGCTCATGCTCAGATAATTGCATGTTCCAGAAAATTTGCAAGTGTGCAAGCAGATGGCCATGTCTCAGTCTCCCTCTGGCTTCTCCAATTTTATTCAAGTAAAGCTTTATGACACAATTAAAAGCACATATACGAGGTCTTCCACTTGCCAGGTATACATTTAGGCAAGGACAAAGCAAGGTCGATAAGAATAAAGAGATTTTGCAAAGAGATGATAGGGCAGGTTGAATGTCTGCTGTGAAATAAAGGGTGACAAAATCCTCCCAGATTTCTGGGACTGAAAGGACACACACAGTCCATATTCCCTGCCACCTGTTTGTAACAGGGTCAGGAGTCAGCACACCTTGAAGACACCAGCTTTCAATGCTCCAAGGAGCAGGCTGTTCTTTGGCTACCCCTTGCAGCAACTGCTGTGCCAAAGACTGACTTTATAATTATCCTGCATTCATGGGTTTTTTCTCCTCTCTGACTACACACAGAAAACTGGCTGTTGATTAGAACTTTATTCAAGCATCCCTTGGTATCCAGCTCATCTGAAGCATGAGAAGGTAATTTAATTTTCACTCTTCTAGTCCCACAAGCTTCACTCTGGGGGACAATAGGAAAGGAAGCAGTCTGTGGGTCTCAGCTATTCTCCTTATTAGCTTAGTGACACAAAAAAAGAGATGAACTATCAATGAATGCTGCCTTTCCCGAGCCAATTCTCTTCAGTTTATGCTTTCTGTACACGCAGGAGACTGTAATTTGAATTGGTTAGGAGTTTCTCACATTGAATAAGTCACCTTGTAGTGCAAAAGTGGCAGTAACACGGCAGCACATCTTGTCTCTAAAATATCCCAGCCTTTTTTGATCCAATGTTTGGTTAAAGGGGTCATAAACACCTGTTTTCACCAAAAGAAAACAAGTGTTTAGTAGTGGGATGGAGGGATATGCTACCAAAACCAGACCTTATGAAATGCCAGATAAAACTCATTTTGCAGAGAGAGGACCTGAGACAAAAAGTCCCAGATTCACACAGAAAACAGACTGCAAATATCTCAGTTCCCTAAACAATAGGAGGTAATTGTGAAATAGGGTAAGGGGCCCCAAAACTTCTGCTTTCATTTATATTTGACAGTAAGTAAAGAACATTTTATCCATCAAGTCATTCAGCAAATGTTCTCCTTGTGGACAGAAAAAGGAGAACTGGCTTTGCTGCCAATGGAATAAAAGTGGTGTTTGCTAGAAGAGAAGCTCAGAGTTGGGTAAGCCATTCCCTGTGTTCAACAATCCCAGTGTCCTTGTTTCCTGCTAAATCCTACTACATTCCAATTTTCTACTTAAAATTGGGTTTTTTTTCCATTCTCAGAAAGTTTGAAAGATGTTTGTTTCAAACCACTGAGCCAAGCCTCTGAGACAAAGTTAGGATTTTCGAAATGTTCTTACAATCTGTGAAAAACTCTCTCAGAAAGGTAGCAGGTCACTGCTTGATTGATGCAAATTGTGTTAATCTCACTCTGTAAAATTGCTGCAGTATCTTCAGAAGGTGCATTATCGTCAGTGATTACAGAAAATGAAATCTGTTTTGGTGCCTTCTGGGTTTCAAGTACTGACTGACAAGACCATGCAGGTAAATATTAATCAGCAGAAAGCAACTGCTGCTGAAGTGCTCTTGACTTAAGATGCAGATAACAACAGAGATAACAAACCTGATGTTTACTGAAAATTAGAATTGTGCATGCTTATAAAAGTGTCAGAGACAACTTTATAAAAACATTGCCTTGAAATGGAGCCTAGATTTGTTTCGACTTTCAGAAGTCAGGAGCTTCAGGCAGCACCTGAAGGGGAATTATAAATAAAGACAATAAACTGAGACCTTCTAAAAGTACCTGCAGCACGACCTCATATAACTGCATTATGATTTTTAAGCCATACCTTCAACTGAAAGTTGCCCATCACTAATGAAATCAATATTATTAAGTTTGGTTCATCTTACCTCAAAATTGGTCTCTGCTTTGCAAAATAAACCACGACAAATTCACCGATCTGCATAATAACTGAATAATTAGCTAATTAGCATGAAAGCAGATACCCAGTGATGTATGCCTGTATGCTCATTAGCAGCAGCAACCTCATACAAGTGACTGAAAGAAATCCCAATTTGATAAATAAAATAAAAGCAACTTTCTTTTCCCTTTTAAGACACTGAACACGAACAGATTTCAGAAAAAAAATCAGCAGTGATTAACCTAAAATAAAATGCCTGTTCAAAAAGACCAGCTTAAACATGTGATGATGAGGAAGTTAATTTCCTGAAATTTATAGGTTCTTGTAAAACCCATAGATGCACATCATGAATTAGATTAACTTTATTTTAAAGTGATATTGTGCAGAACGAAAGAGCTGTCGTTCTTTAACAGGTTTTGGGCTTGCTGCTTAGTATTAAACAGGTTTTATGGGCAGAAAAAGGAGCCCACTAATTTAACATCTAGTCACTCACCTTGTCTTTAGTAACTGTTTAATATAAAGTGTATTATTAACATTATTAAAAACATCAAATAACAAGGAAGTGGATCCCCATGTTTTAATTTTCCTTTCTAGCTGCAAATTATGGCAGCTACAGTTGGCTGGCTTCCCTTAAGCTAAAATCTTCTGTTACTCATACCTGTTCCCCCAGGAAGTACAGCCTTAATTCTCATTTTATCTACTGCCCATGAGGTTTGATATTGTTTGTAAAACATCCAAAGCATGGTTTCCAAACAACAGTCCCATCTAGCCCAACCACTCACCCTCTTTTCTGCAGGGACCACTATTGCAAGGTTCTGAGAACTGCAACACAGTTTTACAAATGTACATTTCAGACATATTTTGTTCTGATTTTCTTTGCTGAATCTTGTCCTGTATCCAGCCTTAATGCATTTATTGGGCATGAGATGCAAACCTTAGACAGCAAACCCCTGTAAAACCTTAATGAGATAACCCAGAATATTGAAAGTTGGCAGCTTTTTTGGATTATGTATCACTTCTAGTTATCCTCTTAACTGGCACGGGTTCTGTAGAGGCATGACAGGCCAGAAAACCAGCCCAGAGTCCAGGTGTCTGCAGTGACAATCTGAACACCAGTACCTGGCAATCCTGTACACCACGTGTGCACTCCTGATAAAATCAGCTGTCGCTTCTGCTGCTGATTTCAGTGAGATCAAAATTCCACACTGCTGGTGGCTAACGTGATTTAAGCCCTGGGATGGTTCTGAGCTCTCATGTGGCTTAGCAAGTTGCTTTGATATATGGTCACCACAACAGTTCCTCAGCTGGAGCCAGGTGGATTGATTCTCTTTTCTTTTGGGGTGATTTGGGAGACCTTTTTAACCATGCACTGCTGATCCTCTGAGCATGGGACAGCCCAACCAGAGCTAAGAAAACCTGCAGCCTAAAGCTCCTATCACCCCTGCACTTAGAGCACATCCCCCAGTTTTGCTGTGCCCAGGAGGGTTATGTACTTTTGGGAAGGTGGACCAGTGTAAGATTGATATAATAAGTGGATTCCATATCCCTGTCATTTATGCAAAAATCCCTTAAAGTCTGTATTGCAATTCCCACACTAGAATGTGTTTTGTGCTCGGCACCTTTTAAGCACAAACAAAGCCAAGCTTAAGGAATTTTTTCAAGCCAGAAAGATGAGACAATGGGCAAGCAAGGAAAGAGCCAGCAAGAGGTAAAGGCATTTGTCAAGGTCACCCAATCCCTCAGTGCAAATTTTGAAAGAAAATAGAAATTATATCAGGCCCACCTGATACTGATCTTCAGGCTAGTTCAGAGCCATTCAATATTCCATTGAAGACATAGTGCAGAGGAGACCATTCCTTCAATTTCCTAACTTCAGGAATTTAAGAAATATTACCCTTTATACACAAAATCCTGTAAGATAATTCTCCAAGGTTTTTAAAAAAAATCCTCTAAGGGGGAAAATTGTAAAGATCTATCACAGCAGAAAACCTTGTCAGATTAATGAGATACCTCTGCCTTTAATACAGTCAGGGATTTCAGCTGGATCACACTAATTGCCATTAAATGAAATCATCAGCTTGCTCTCTACTCCAGACTGTATGGCAAGCCTGACAATGAATATATTCCCATTGAGGAAAGCAAATGACAATATAAGGACAGAATGGAACAGAGTAATTTCCATAGCAAAGACTATTTCCCAGCCTATGAAATCACCAGCTCTGTACTAAGCAGAGATGATTACCAAGTGCAGTGTGTGCTCATTTATATTGGTCTTCCAGGAATTTTCACTGCATACAGATGTGTTACCAAGAGATTTATGCTATCTGAACACAACAGCAGTGCAGACCCATATTTGGGATGATATTTGGGATAATATGGGTTAAGACCCATATTATTTTAGGATTACTTGTAATTTTATATTTGCTTAGATATACCAAGTATTAAGTGGAATTTTATGAAGAAAAGATTCAATATTTGGACAGAATATGCAATATTTGATATAACTGCAGTAAACTGCTTGTTTAAAATGCAGGTTTTGCAATAATATTGCTCACCTTTCCAGTCCCCCATACTTCCTTGCATTCTCATATAGCATTTAGTGTGGCACTGATGTTAATTGAAGGTACAGTGAAATTCTCAGTAATGAAAAATGAGATAGTCTTGTAACTAGAGAACAAATCTGGATCCAAATCGGGCCCAAGTCAAATGAGGACCATGGACATTCTCTCTTCAGAACTTTCTTAACAAATTTCAAATCAGATGTGACTTGTGTTTGCCACTGATTAACTTTGGCACATGGCAGCTGACAGCGAGGCACATCAACCCAGATTTTCAGAACCTGAGTATCCAAAAAGAACCTGAGGCTCCATCTCTGTGCTCCATCTACAATTCCCAAAATCATATATAAAGTCCAGGAAAAGCCTACTAGTAAAATGATTTGTACCCTAAATTCCAAATTGTCCTTCTGTACCTTTTAAAAAATATTCATACCTGATCAGATCCCACAGGCCAGATGAATCTCCATGTGAATTTTTAGAGACCCAGTGAACTTCTAAGGCAAATTAGATCAGCAGATTTGGCAAGATGTTGCAGCATACAGATTCTTTTACTTTAGTGGCAAACAAGGAAAAAAAAAAAAGATGTCCCAATGCTTTTTTATAAAATATGGGTTAGAGCAGTCACAGACTCTGCCCATGCTTCCAAAGAGCCAGACTGTGAATTGAGGACGACTGTGCCTGGGGTAAAATAGAGATTCTCTGGACAAATGAACACCTGATTCTGCACCCTTACTGGACAATGGAATTCTCTCACTTGAGCAACTCAGAGTTTCCAGAGACAGAGAATGGAGCAAGGCTTGGAGCAGTTAACTAATGGAGACATTTTTATTATTCTTTGGTTATTTGTGCACATTTTTAGTGCATTTGCCATTTGTACCTAACACAAACAAGAAAAATCAATCTGCTTGCAGAGGAGATGCTTGGCATGTCCAGCTATCTGAAGATACTCTGGACTGAACACATTGATAATATAAACATTCTCCTGGAAGGAATACATACATTATGATTCTCCAAAGCGTGTGGACATGATGGAACCTGCTCCCTCCATTGTGGGCTCTCCAAAGGACTCCTTTGCTCCAGACAATATTTCATTAGCTCCAGCAGGTGGGTCAGTCAGCCAACCCACATCAAAAGCTCAGTACCTCACAATCATTTATTTAGTAGTCCAGTTTTTCATTAAAAGGCATACCTAGAGAAAACAGTATTGCAGTGATTTTAAATCAGTGGTCTTTGGTATGGAAAAAGTTTTAATGACAGGCTGAAAGATTTGAAGAAATAACAGGGGCCTTGGTTTGCAGCTTGCTATCCCATATTTCAGACTTGTCAGTCTGGAGAGAAAACAGAAAAGAAGGTAAATGTGAACAGAAAGCTCAGAGAAAACTTAACTTCCATCTTCCTTTCAACGAGGCTAACACCCAACAAGAAGGAAAGCTAAATATCCTTTCCCAAAAGATGAATCTGTATCTTGCTGCAGGCAAACCGTCGGTGGAAATGGGATCATGTAGAAGATTGGGGATTGTTTGGCTTCAAGGCTTTCTGTGCCTTGTTAGTCTTCTCCTGTGCTGGTCTGCTGCCAACACAAAACTCCTTCCGAGCCCTTGTGACTCAGTTGTTTGTTTCTCGTATCTTCTGTTCTGCCTCACCAATAGTCTCAGCACCAGCAGCACACATAAACAATGTCACAGACTTTCCATTTCCCTTGAAATACATGAGCTGTAAGATTTCATATACTCTTCAGCTGGTGGCATTCAGTACAGCAGTTCATATGTAAGCACAAAGAAACAATCCAAATACAATCAGAAAGTGCATTGTTAATGCACAACAAATGTAAACATCTTTAAGGGCAATTTGCTGTTTGTAAGGCTGAGGGGCACCCAGTCAGAACATGCAAGGCACAAAATCATGAGCTCTAATTTTGATCTACTTGGACTGTGAAATTCCTGATTTTAAATGAACAAATCCATGTTATCATGCTTCTAAAAACTTTAAAATCAATGATGTGGATCAAATGCTTTTAACAAAAAGAAAAAATAAAGACCCTTCTGATATTTTGTAGCTCATCAGAAAAGGTCAAGTGCTCTATGCAAACAAAAAAATTATAAAGACCTTCTGCCAGTCTCTAAGCTATTAAAATTTAAAGATAATGAAGCAGGGCTGGTTTTTGCCTTCCTTATCGATGTTCAATTTTGTTAAAACCTTTGTGTTGTCCTGGTTACTGCAACTGTGGGCTTCAATCTGGCTCCTTGCAGCTGTCCCCATTAAAATATTAAAAAAACCCATCCTGCCTGCTTTGATTTATAGCTTGTTCTAAGCTTAGTGAGCTAAACTCATCAAGCCTTGTATCAGCTGACAAATTCTAGAGGTCTCATTTTATATTGTCTTTAAGCCCAAGGTAGAAACTTCATTTTGTTTCAGTAGTTGGATTTTCAGCCAGAAAAATCCATGTACCCCCTTTGTAGTCAGTACAGCTCAGCCTGTTGATGTTTCCCACCCAAAGCCACCTCACTGCTGTCCCCTAAACCAGCAAAGGTTCTGTCCCCACCCCTGCACCTGGCATGAGCTCAGGAAGGATAAGGTTAACTGGAATGACTGAGGCACAGGCCCTGACCAGCAGGGAATCTGAATGTTATTCAAAGAAACGAGCTGGCTTTATGCACTTTTTCAAGGCATAGTGTTTCCTTTCGTGGTAGCTCTCACTGGGGACCTGTCCCACGTTGCCATGTCAGCAACACATGTTCTAAATGTCCTTCTGTAGGTGACCATGTGCTGCTCACCCGTCTGGCAGCTTCCAGCAGGCTCCTCTCTGAGGGCTCTGCCCATGGCACCTCCTGTCCCCAAGGCCAGGCAGAGACAAGGCTGTCTGTGCCATGTG
>VZTB01015527.1:678826-703017 GCA_013397245.1 Thryothorus ludovicianus | reverse complement strand
CTGTCTGTCCTGCCATGTGCCTGTCTGTCCTGCCATGTGCCTCTCTGCCCTGCCATGTGTCTGTCTGTCCTGCCATGTGCCTCTCTGTGCTGCCTTGTGTTTCTGCAGGTGTGTGCCACAGCCCAAAGCTAAGCTCCATCCCATCTCTTCCCACAGTTAATTTCAAGGCATCAGCAGTCAGTGATTCCTGAGGGAAAGACACACTCCCAAGGCACCCTCACAGCTGAATCTCTACAAACTGGGCACTCAGCAAACACCTCTGTCCGTGCTACTGAGCCCAGCACCAACAACGTCAAAAGTCAAAAACATGTTCTGTACCCCATACTCAATCCCATACACACAGTCACAGAAACACTTGCGTTGCAAAAGACCTCCAAGATCATTGAGTCCAGCCTCTGGCTGATGACCACGTTGTCAACCTGACTGTGGCACTGGGTGCCATGTCCAGTCATTTCCTAAACACCTCCAGGGCTGGTGACCCCACCAGCTCCCTGGCCAGCCCGTTCCAATGTTTAACAACAGTTTCCATGAAGAAATTTCCATCCCATAGTGTGGTAATGTTGGAGAATGGCTTGAACAGAACAACGATTCATTAGAAATGTTGTACAGGTAGAACTCTTGCTGATGTGGCAAGGACAAGGTTGATAGTTTTAGAGCAGAAAACAATGGGGTTCTGATGAAGCAAAAACAATGAGGCTTTGCTGTTTTGCTTACACATTGTAATTATAATGGTATAGAAAGAAGCATTGTAATTCTAGTTTCGTGAGAACAAGGATGGACCCTGGATAGAAAACTGTTAGGCCAGAAGCCATATGCAAATCACAGGCATCAAGAAATAACCAATCTGCTTATAGCAACTATGAGAATTTAACCAATCATATTAAGACAACTCTTTATGCAAATAAATAGGATCAAGAATTAACCAATTAGCTCATAAGAAACTTACTAACCAATCAAAACATGACTGTATTCAATCCTAAGAAAACCTATAAAAGAGCAAAGTATGCTCTAATAAATTGGAGCAGCATTATCAACCATACTGGTTGTTTGCTTGTCTTCCCTCCTCGTCTCCAGCATGGTAACCCCATAATAAATATTCAGCTGCAGATTCTCTTCAGGATCCTCTAGGAAGAAGAGAAGGCTGATTTGTCTGCTCAGTGCTGCCAGTGTGGTGTCTCACCCAGCCCCAGTGCGAGGGGCTGGAGACCATTGCTCTCTGCGGGCAGAGGTGTCTCTCAGGCTGTGGGACTGACTCCTGCCCTCTCCCTCCAGCTGTGCTTCTGAGCTCACCCAACATCTGCACCTCCCCAGGGTCCAAACCACTTGCATCAAGAGCAGGTTTGTCTCCAGTGCAGGTGCAGCCCGGAGCACACTGAGGGACACCAACAGCCAGGAGCCAAGGACAGCACTGCCCAGCCCCTCCACAAGGGAAGGGACCTCCAGAGCTAATCTGGAGACTCCCTGAGGAAGCTTTGGGTTTGACAAACAGCAGAAAAGAGGGATTTGATCAGCCTGAGTCCATTGTACTGGCGTTTCCAGGTGCCATATATACAAAAAAAACCAAAAACCCTGTAAAATGTATGTCAGTGACATTTGCAGCGTTCTGAAGTTTAAGTCATCAATTATTCATCCAGTCTCTTGTTTATTGCCTCAATATCCCACAAAGGAAAGGTGAAAGGCTAACCAATGAAAACACTGAATATTAAAAAGGTTAAAGTGCCTTAAAAGTTTATGGTTTTGCTACTGACTACACTGAGGATATAAATGATGTTGTCTTGTTCTCATGACAATGACAAGAAATCAGGACAAAAACCTGTTCCTGTGGTAAAAACTCTACAGTAAATCAAGCGTTGCAAATTTAACTCTTTCTGTTTGCAATCTGCAGAGTTTCACCTCTTGAGAAATACCAAATGTCATAATCCTGGTGAGAGGATTCAATAGCCCCCAGTTACAATTCAGATGACTGATCTCCATCCACATTGATTGCACTTTTCATAGATGTAGCTCTAATTTTGAATATGTTATTGGATATCTGAATGCCATATTATCTATCCACTGTGGTTAAACAGATGCAGCGAATAATGCATTCCCATTTGAGACTCTTTGATCATTTAATTTTTGTTTCAAAGCTGGCACAGAACTCTTAAGGTACAGAACTCAAAAGACACTCTAAATCTAAAGGATGGACCCTTGATGAGGCACAAAGCCTGCAGGACGTGCCCCCTACAAGGACATACAGTGCTCAGGACTGTAGATTTATTATTATTATTGTTATTATTAATCACTCATGTAGGAAAGTATATTTAAACTAATTATCTCAACTACTCCTTAGAAAAACAACCTTAGAGATCTCATCTGCTGAGTACAGAAAAATTGGTTAATTAAGTCCTGTGGAACTTTAAAGCAAATGAAACAAATGTAGTGAAGTTTTGCAAGGATTTTGATTAGATTCAGTTGCACTTTTTCCTGTCAAAGAAATCAGAAACAAAATAAGTTCTAATAGAAACATAAGATTGTTACTTCAGTTTAATCATCTCCATTTAATTACATATTTAGGATGAAATATTTAATGACTATTTCATTCATATTCCAGGAAGTAATATCATGTGCTCCTACTAACTTAGCTGAAAATGGTAAAAGCCTGTAATCTCAGGCTTTGGTAATGTATTTGAAAGTCACTTAACAGCCTGACTACTCTAACCCTACATCATACCAATGTTAAACGGATTACAGGTAATGAAAGAACTAGGAATTAATTTTCAGTGAGAAATCCTACTGGAATGTCAGAGCTGTAATGACAAGCTGATGCTAATCAATGTATTTTATTCTATCTTAAAAGGTTAGCAGGTGAAAGACGAATGAAAAGATGTGAATAAAATTATGGGTAATTTTTCAAACTACTTTGATTGCTAATAAAATAGGTCCAATTAAGGAGATTAACTTAAAAACCAAAATATTCTGTCCTAAAATGCATTTTAGCTCTTCTTCATATTTAACAATAGAGGACATAGAAGGAAGTCCACACACTAGAGAGCTGTAAGTTCTTTCTGAAAAGTAATATATTCCCTAAGAGTGAACAGCAGTTGAATGTATTGCCCCTAAGTGCTGCTTGAGGACCAGGAAGGTCACAGAAAAGAGGAACTGATCGATATTTTTAGGCTACTATACAGCAGTGCTGGAATGACTATCAAAATATTGTGGCTACCCCTCATGTCCGCATTCTCGAAATAAGTATTTTCTATCTGTGAAAAGATTTCAGAGAAGAAAACTGTATTCAAAGGCCAGGTTAAAGTCTTTGGAGAGAAAAGTGATTTTAAAAAGATATGAGATAGATCAGCTTAGGGAGAAAAATATCTGCTACTGAAGATAATTTGCAAGATAATCTTTAATTTGGTCAAAGGTGGCAGAACAAGAAACTCTAGGAAGAAGTCACACCTGACAAACACAAACTCTGCTTCAACAGTGCAGGTAATTAACTAGTAAAAAAAGAAATAAAGAAGAACAAAAAGTTACCCTTTTTAAACAAGTACATCTTATCTTTATAACATAAGGACCACAGCCTTACTACTAACTGTGTTATTTTACTCAGCACTGAGACCCTCAATTAATTAGAGATTTGGAAAGCAGATTTAAATTCTCAAACATCATAAAAAAACTTGACATAGGCTCCAAAATCAGTTGAATGTGACTATGTTAAATGCTACAGTATCTTTAAATACTGATGACATCATTATTTATGCCAAGGCATATCTGCAGAAGGCTGACAATTTAGGAATACTCCACAAAACTCTCTGTCAGAGGTCTGTAGCTGTCTCTCATGCTCTTCTTTAACATAAAAAAGTCACACATGATGCAAGGCACCCACTCATCCCTGGCTGTGCCTGACAGGAGGTCTCAGAGGAGCCCAAGCCAGCTGATGCAGTGATTGACTGTGAGCTCCGTGTGACACAGGCAGGATCCAGATATAGATTCCCAGGGCAGCAGCACTGCTTTGTCAGGAAGCACGAAGCTGCATGAAAGGCATTGAGTGCACGTGGCTGAACTAGAAGAGAAGAGTATAGGAATGATGGAGGTTTACAGTGTCTCAGAAGAAGGGTTTCAAGGGTAAAATCACAAGATCACAAGTTTTCTCTTTCACCAGCAAAGCACCCGCTGCCAAACGAGCAGTTGTTTTTGTACCCAGTGGTTTGGGGTGTGGTAACTGTGGTAGATGAGCACTCACCATCAGCGTGGTGAGCTCATCACGATGGGAGCTGTCCCATTCCGTGCTGCACTGAGGCATTTTAATCAGCGTCCTGCTGCTTTGTGAAGCACACTAAAGCACCAGCTCTGAGCTTTCCCTAAGCTCTTCAACTCAGTTATACTGTGCACACTACACAGGGAACAGATATCCAGGTACAACCTGCAGCTGGTGTGATGGGAGTGAAGATAACCTACAGTGGACAGCTTGTCTCTGAAGTAGAAGATAATTTACAAGTCAAGAAAAGATACAGAGCTTTTTCTTAGTAATGAGGAAAAAGCACAAGCTAACACAGGTCAGCTCTTGGTATGTTTAAATGAATAGTTTATTTTATTTTTTAATTTTTGATAACCCTGATTTAAGAATGCAAAGGGCTCCTACAACAGAGGCTTAGAAAGGATTGTTTGAAAACAATGATGCAGAGTTAAGTACATGCAAGATAGCAGTTAAGCAGATGCCAATCATTTTAGCTTGAACATCAAGATCATCCCCTGTTCACCTGAGAATTACAGTTCCATAAATCAGCCAAGAGACCATCTGAGAAAATAAAACAATGGAAGACCCTCCTACAGTCCAAGGTGCAAGCCCTGCTTTTATAAACAGTGCCCTTTCTTGCTCAAACTTTGCCATATTGTTTCCAATTTCCACTGGCTGGTTCAAATCAAAGTGAAAGCAGCTTCTGACTTTTGTCTGTCAACAGTTTAACCTTGAGACTAGAGGCTCTTAGAATGTGAGACTGAAAGTTCCCCTTTCCCAGCATCCTTCTGTGGTGAAATCAAGAGGCATTTGCAAGACTCAAACACATTTTCCTTTTTCTGTTCTGACAAATGGTTTCTCCCAGTGATGTTCTGGCCTGAAAGACCTGTCTTATAACAGACTTCACAAGTGTCATCACTGTCAGACTAGAGGAAAAAGGTGAACTGGAAGGGAATCTCTAAGAGGTATTTTGTATTTTACACAGTACTGTCACTATTCATCTGGAGTGAAATTTCTGAACACAGAATGCTCAAAACCTGGCTTCTTTATTGTTGGCTCATTAAGAATCTAAAACTATTTTTACAGTCTTGTGTCCTTCACAGCACAGTCACCTGACCTACATCCAACCTGTCAAGAAATGAGCACCTGTAGTTGTCCCAAAGTTCATTCTGGGCAGCAGTGACCTCCCTCGACTGTCCCACCTGGGCAGCAGTGGCTGCTGCTCTCTTGGAAGCTCACCTTTATCAGGCTGGAGAACTGCTCAGGACTTCCCATCTGGGAAGTCACTGTGGATCCAGCCTTGGGAGCTGCTCTTCCATCACTGATCAGCACAGGACACCGTGCTGCCCATGGGCAGAGAGCAGATTCCAGGCTCATGGACTGCTTCTTGCAAAACACCAAGGAGTGTTGTGGTGTGTCCCAGATATCCCAGGCTTCACCCAGATGATTCCCTGCCAGCTTTGTCAATCATTCCTCCTTCCCACATCCTGACCCCTGATGAGTGCTGCCTGCCAACCCTGCCATTCCAGAAGGGCACAGAGTGCTTGGCACAATTCAAAAGATGCTTCCCAGCCCTGCAAAGACATTGGGCCATCCAAGTGTCCTCTGGCCCTCAGGACTTCCCCCCGGACCTGGTTGGTGTCCCCTGTGTTCCTTCCCTCCCCTCTGCCCTGGTTCCAAGGCCCAGCAGCCATGCTGTGGGAGTTCTGCTGGAGCTCTTGCTGCATTCACAGGCCTTTGGGCCAGGAATAAAACTCTGAGTCCAAAGGCTCCATCAGAAGCGGCTCCTTTCCTTCACCATGGCCTTGGAACCTCTCAGTCAAAGGTGACCCTGAGCTCCTGCAGGCCTGGCCTTGTCTCCAAGCCCTCAGCTGTGACATCCAGCGAGCCTGAGGGACCACTGGGGTGAAAACAGCACAGAGCTGCCAGCCAGGCAAACAGCAAGGGCCAGCCAGCTCAGGAACAGCCTCCTGGGGATATTGGAGCAAACTCCAATAATGAGATGATCAGAGTTTGTATTGACCACCTACCTTGTATGGTAGGTCAAAGGCAGAGCCAGTGATTGAATCCAATATGTAAAACAGGGCTTTATTGCATCCTGCCCCATAGCTGTGCTTAGCATCTTTTAACTCCACTGCCATGGGTTATATTCCTTCTATGTTGTCCACTTCCTCATCACGTGTTTTTACAGCTTTTGTGACACACAGCATAGAGGAAAAGATTAAATAGTTAAATCTGAGCTTGTCACAGATAATATTTGAAAAAAACTCACCTGTGTTACCCCATGCAGTGCACAGATCTGTTGGGATGGTGAGGAATATCTATGTGTACCCCCAAAATGTTGTCTTCCTGTGTGCAGTGTATGTGAAAATATCAGCAGAAGAAAAGTTAAAATAGCAAAGAAGTAGCAAGTGCTGTGCAATGGATTCATTTCAGCCAGGAATATCCCCAGGCTATCTCCAGCAACTCAGACAAGCAAACCTCAGCTGCAAAACCTGGTTCATCACTATCACTCTGAAATCACACAGCTACTAGAAATCCACTAAACAAGTGTCCAGGGCAACTTTGGCAGAAACACAACTCCACAGGAAATGAAAACTTAAAAGATGCAGCAGATTGCACTGTTAACTGGAAAATGTTTTTTCTGATAGTAGTCTAGTTGGTAAAGCTCTAGCTTTACCATCATTCTGGGTTTAATTTCCACTTCTCAAGCTAGTTTGTCTGCGTCCCTTGAAAAAAGGCACCTTAATCTGAAGCTACTGAAGTTTTACACACACATCCTGCCAAGCATACAGGAACATACAAAAGGAATTAATCTGACCCAGTAGATTTGTAGCAAAGATTTACATGATAACCCACCAAACCAAGCATGAGAACCACAGTATTGGTCATCTAAAATAATCATCAGTTTTCAGAAGTCTTTTTCTGCACAACATTCAAAAATTTGGACCCCACAGGGATAAATCTGATCCCCAGTGTGTTACAGGCTTTTTAATCTCTCATGTCTCTGCTTTCTGGAACATTTTGCTCACACAGAGCCCAAGGACAGAGCACTGGCCCCATTCTTACTGCAATCAGCAGCCAGAGGAAAGCTCTTTAAAGCTCTGTTCCCCCTCATTCCTCTCTCTTGCCTTGTCCATTGAGGCTGGAGGCTTTTGAGGAAAATACTGTTCTGTAACATTTTACACTCCCTAACTGCAGCCTCAGGTACAAAACACACACTTTAAACATAACTTACGAATATACTCAACCTTTCACTTAATACCTTGATTTAACCTCAAAGCATAGCATTTCAATGTGTATATTTGTGTATATTAACTTCAGTTCTCATTCACAAGGCAAGCTCTCAATTTCCTATTTTCTATTAGCACAACCCAGGCAAACACAGACATATTTTAGTGAGGGGTAAATTGATGAATGACACAAGCTGAAAGGGCTGCTCATTAGCAGGCCCAGTGAAAAATTCCCCTCTCATTGACCTTAAAGTAAAAAAAAATAAAAAAATTTATACCTGTGAAAGGTACAGTTAAGTTACTGCACTTGGAGAGTTTTTTGGACAGCACCTAGAGAGCTGATGTGTACATGGTAGGAGACTAAACAAGAGTGTCATGAGCTGAAATACTGTGCCCACATGTGTGCCACACTCTGGCACTGTGGGCTGTGCCTTGGCTCGTTTGTAGTAAGAGAAGAATGGATGCTGAAAAGAAAAGAAAAAGAGAAACCCCAAATGTGTTGTACACCCAACATGTTGGAAATTCTTATGTTTATAATAAGAATTTAATAATCTTATGTTTATAATATTGTGGACTGAAACCAGAGTTGTAAGGCAAAAGCACACACTGTGGGGTGACGTGAATCACAGATTTTGCAATAAATGCATGGAACCAGTGACGACTTCCCCTTAATGGACTACTCCAAAATCCATGTAAAGCAGGGATTTTAAAAGAATTTTCTCAGTACAGTATTTTGGAGCTGAAGGTTTTGAGTTTAATTTTGGGAAGCTAAGTGTATGACTTGGGTATGAGCTTTCTCCATTTGTGTTGGAAATCGATTTCTCACATATTGAATTTACTACTTCCTTGAAAAGTTGCTAAAAGCAGCTGAAGATAATGAATTCTCCAAGTCATTGCTACCATTGTTATCTATGATATAAAAGAGGATTTTCAGTAAGTTTAATTAAAAAGCAGATGCCAAGGCTTTGGGTACACCTGTAACGTGACTGAACTCAGAGCAAGGCAAGCCTTGACCAGCAAGCTGAGAGAATCAGCCACTGCAGTCACACAATACTCTTTGTAACATTAAAGCCCCTTGCTCTTGCAAACCCAAAAAGATGGAAACGTGAACCAAATGCAATTAGTGTTTTGATAGCTTTACAGTGCTATCAAAAAGCAAGCAGTACTTGCACAGGTCCCACTACACCTACAGGCACATGAGGATTTCCCTCTCCAAAGACAGCGAGTGGTGAGAACTTCTGCACTTTGTTTCACATCAAGATCTGCCTCCAGGGAAGTGTAATTCAAGTAAGTTTTATCAGTTGCAGAAATCCCACCTGGCTGATCCCACACAGGCATCAGTAAGCCCATAGCAGATGAGTGTGTCAGGAAAAGAGATGATGGCAAATGGGGATGGAGGCTCTTAATGCCTGAAGCTTTGTCAGGGAAAATTCAAGACGTTAGAGGAGAATTTTGAAGAGCATTCAAAGTCACTGTACCTTTGGGAAAAGGTCTTGAAGACTATACCAAGCAATGACTTCAGCAGAACTGGTGCTTTTACATGTCTGGCTTTCACTTTGAAAAGGTTATTTTTCCCAGTGACAATGATAAATGGAGTTTCACGTTTGATATTTCTTTCCCAGCAAGTATTTGGGTCTTTCAGTGAATACAAGGGACTGGCAAAAGAGATAAGTTTTTTAAATGATTTTTTCAAAATTCTTCTCTGCCTGGAAGCAATGAACACCCACCTGGCTACACACTGCAGTGTACTCCTAAACTCTCAGCAAATAAAACCAGTGCCATGCTCCATGCTGACTGCATAAATCCCACTTTTACTAGAGTCAGGCTTGCTTGTGCAAATAGTAGGAGCACAGAACAAAATCAGAAGCCTTCACATGGCCTTGAAGGTGAGATTGAGAATATGAAATATATTATTGTCCTGGTTTAGGGAAAAAGAAAAGAAAGATGAGAGTAAGAATATATTAGATTGTAATGACACATTTATTTAATTATTTGTACTTATTTGTATTTATGTAATTATTTTTACTCCTATAATAAGGAAAGAAAGGAAGTGAAATAATAGTGCAGCTACCCAGAATCCAAAATCCCCCTATTACCCACAACATCCCAGCAAGGCTCCCACAGATAACGAGGCAAGGTGCTCTCAGCCTGCTCATTTATACATTAATGAAATGTGTGCAGCAGTTCACTCAGCTGATAAAGGTTCCCACAGGGGACTATGTCCAGGGAAAAACAAATTATCAAAATGAACGAAAGTGATTAGAGGAAGAAAAGAGCTGGTGGAGAGCAGCTAGGGGAGCAGTCAGACCCAACAGTCTGACTGCCCCTTTCACCCCTGTGCAGGGGAGAGCAGGGAAATATCCCAACACAGAGCTGTCTGTACACAGAAAAGCAGCCTGGTTTTCACCCAGCCTAATCCCTCTATTTTAACAGTGTCCTGCACATGGATACTTCTCTTTAATCCAACAGGAAACATTCCTATGAGCAGCTACTAAAAGTGCCAAAATCCTGGCTCTGGCTTTAGAAAGCACATTTCTAGTGCACCTCTGGCATTAAGGCCACTTGGGAAGAAGTAAGGCTAGGCCCAGTGGTTAATGTCATTATCCATGGTCTCTACTAACAGCATCAGCTTAAAATCCTGAAAGCAGAGAGTTCCTGTGCAGAGCCCTGCACTCAGCCCAGAAACAGTGATGCCTTTTTGGAACTACCTAAAAACAGAGGCTAGACTAAATCAAGGGAATAAAAAGCAGTTCTATTTATTGAAGGGCCCTCAGGTACATTTCAGGCAGACAAAGCCCCCCACAGGCTACACCCCAAACACAACCTCACATTTGGCTACAACCCAAAAATGGACAACGGGTCACAGTGTTTTCATACTTTGATAAATTTGGTCCATTTGCATATTGGGGGTTAATCTTCCAATTACATCCTCAGGTAATGAAGTCATTTACCCCCAGTTTGCTCCCCCCAACTCATTTTTGTTTCCATCTCTCAGCCCCTGAGGCAGTGAGGTGTCCTTGATTGCCAGGCCTGGAGAGGAATTGTTGTGTCTGACCAAAATGGGAAAGCAGCAGCTCACACTGAGTGTGGAGTTTAGAGTTATACACTAAAGAACTGCAGGATTACAAATACATGAAAAATATAAAAGCTAAAATCCTAAGGCATCACCAGCACTATGTCCCCAGAGCTCAGGAAGGGCAGCCCCCACACTGCTCCATGTGCAGGGCTGCTCAGCTTCAGTTTGCTTTCTGTTCTCAGCTCCTCAAAAGCCCAAACCCCAACCAAACATCTCGCTGCCTCCTCCAACTTCTGCAGAGAAAATGAGCCTTTGGAGCATTCAGAGAGGCAGAGGATTTTTCAATTGGTAGCACATACCTGAATTCATTATGGTGCAAATACCTTTGTGCAGCATGGGAGGAAATCACATTGCTGCATATGTAGGGTATGGATTTTTATACAGTGCTTTTTTACTGAGGAAGCCACAATTTGCTATTAGAGATGTCATGGCTCCTTACAAATGAGGTCAAGGTCAGTAATTCTGGTCACTATCTACATTTCAGCTAGGTTTCTGCTTGTTTCAATTCACCCTGTAACAATTGGGTAACAGAGCTGGGAAATAACACCATTTTACCAAAAAACCCCAAATTCCAGCAGTGACTGGAATAATGATATACTGAAATAATCTGCAAAACCTACATGGCAATGAGAAACTCTTTATAAACCTTATTATAACAGAGCCTGAATATCAAGCAGTGTAATGCAGAATCATTTTCAGCTGAGATCAGATATAACAAATCTGCGTGTGTAGGCTGTCCAAAGCAACACAACTCATTTCACAACAAAAATGAGAGAGGAGCAATGCTCCCCATCTCTTCCTGATGGAGCATTTTACAGCACTGTGGGTGCACATGCATGGAATTGTTCTCCCTTTTAGAGAGCTTAGAAATGAAGGGTGTCAGATGCAGGGAGAGAGAACTCATTTCTAAGCTGCATCATGAATGAGTTTGTGTGGCTTCCCAAAGGAGGGAAATGAATCTGAGGACAGTGGAAAGCAGAACAGCTAGAGTTACAAGGAAGGCACTACTGGGACCAGCAAAAGGGGAATTTGCCTGCAGTTTCCCATCATTGAATCTTTCCCAATTGACTGAAAGCTAAGGCAGCAGCTCTATTAGTGTTTTATAGAGTTCACAAATCAATGTGAAATTCCATATGCTTTGCTGAGACACCAGCACAAACGTGTTTAGGAGTATTTATTCACATCTACAGTGTGTATGTAAGTACACAGAGAGATAGGGGCCCCTCCTCTGCATCCCATTTGCATGAAGTCAAACAAAATTGATGTGGTATTTGGCAGGGGATGTAGGAGGATTCACAGAGCCATGCCACTGAACTTGTCAGCTAGAATATTTCTTTCTGTTATTGGAAATCATTATTCTCACTCTCCAGAAATCTCCCTGTATTTTTGAGTGGTTTGTGAAGCAAATGGAACTGCACCAGTAAAGCCATTCAGAATACAAAGTGTTATAGCAAAAATGCAATGTATCTTGAGAATTAAACACCGGTATTGAGCTCCTTGCCAGGTTAATCACTCTACTGCCAATAGTTGTATTTCATCTTTCCAAACTCTGTTAACACAGGTACACCTTCCTTCAATAATCAAACATGGAGAACACAATCTGTTTCAGCTGAAGGAAACTCATGACTTCCAGTACTCAAGTAACTTGTAGTGACCCCAGAAAGGGAAATTCCCTTTGTTTCACTCTCCCTGTGCTGATCCCAAAAGTGCCTGACTGGTAATTTCAGCCATTCTGGCTTCCACTTCAAAACACTCTAAAACACTTCCACTCTGCTAAAAACGTTAGTGCTTTAATACTGCATTAGGATCAGGGAGATACACGGAACCAGCAAAGATGGGCAGTGAAATTTAGCCAAACTCACAGAACAGCCGTGTACCTTCACATACCAGACACAGGATGAAAACAAACCTGCAAGTTGTTACAGGCCTGCCCACTCAGATTTTTCCCAACATCTCGTTCCCATATGAATTCAAAAATTGGATTCATCTCCTAGAACACTTCTGAGGAAGCATTTCCATAAGCAGCTCACTGATCTGTAGGGCTGTGCTGCTCCTTGGAAGGGGCTGGGTTCCTACAGCAGAGCACACCTTTGTCCTTTGTCACAGGCAGCATCCTGGGGCAAGCTGGTGGCTCACAAGCTTTCACCATCAGACCCTGATGAAAGGCACCTTCATTGATTTACTCACTGCAAGCAGCATCAGTGCATCTAAAAATAAGCCACTTGAACAAGGAGAAATTTTCCAAATTCTGTATTTCTACTTCTTTTTAATAATGCTCAAGCTTGCTAACAATATGCTGCAGCACAATGGAAAACTGCCATTTATAAAATAATGTAAAATCTAGCTGGTCTGTGGGAATAAGATAAGGGCTGTTTATCAACAGGAATAAAATGAATGAACTTGGAAATAAGATGGTGGATATCCTTCATTTGCAGGCTGCACAGATGCAATTAGCAACACAAAGAAGGTATTTCAAAAATCTTAGTGCACTGGTGCATCTTACTAAAACTATCTGCAATGAAAGGTTCTGCCTCTGAATTCTATTAATTTTAAACACAGAAAATTTAAAATTCATCTAAAGTGATGTATTCTAAACAAAGTTGATCTGTTTAAATGATAAATACATTCTTGGTACTTGCACACAAATATATATGCTTGTACTTCCCTGTGATAAGATTTCAGTCATTTTTATTTTCTATTAAATATCTATGTAATTGACACCAACATTTTTTATCTCATTTCGTTCAGCATGCACAGTCATTTATAGTTCTATACAAATACCATCTGAAGTGAGAATACAAAATAAAGCCTTTTCTCTTAATGTGAAAATTTAAAAATGCTTTCCATAATTTATTTTCTCATTTCTTTTCTACCAGATTGTACTTGCATTTAGTATCACTTCAGCTGAAGTACAAAGTAAATTTCTCACCCAGAGACTCCATCTTCAGGAGAAATGTCTGTTTCCAGGCTTTGTATAGCCTATTTAACATTTTTCATATTAAATCTCTCCTAGATGAATCCAGTATATTGCTCAGCAGTTATTGAAATTTATGAACATGTTTAAGCTTTTTCATACTGCTGTTAACCATTATGATTGCCTCCTTTAAATCTTTCATTTTATGGCTATCACTTCAGCAGACTGTGTTGGTGACATTCATGAATTTCTCAGATCGCAGCCGTGCCTGTATTTAACATTTTAGGGTAGAGTTTTGCTTCCAAAGCCATTCCTACACTGTCTGTTTAAACTCTGCTCTAAAATCCCAAAGTTCTGCAAGAGCTGTGTGAGGGAAGGCAAACCTGCCATCAGGACACTTGCACTCCCCAGAAATTCTCCTGCTTTACTTTCCTGGCAAATTTGCAAATTCTTGGCACACACCCCTCACCAAACACAAACACACAAATGTGCACGTGGAAGAAGATNACTTTCCTGGCAAATTTGCAAATTTTTGGCACACACAAATGTGCACATGGAAGAAGACAATGAAGGAAAAATCAGAGTGGAGTTACCAGCTATGTGAAAATGTCTCCCTTTCTCTCCACATTGTCAGGTTTTTTTACAGCTGGAGCAAGTTACTTCAAATTGCAACAGAAAAAAGAAACTCAGGTGAAAACAATTCTGGGTTTAAGTATGCAAAAACAGGCTTGCCCAAATACCAGGGCTGGAAGAAGAAGGCTGACCTTTCCAAAACCTGAAATCCTGGTTCTGCTCTCACTCATGCAACCAAGTCCAGAACTGATGAAGGCACAAACTGCACAAGGAACATAAATGCTTCTCTTCTCCCCATCTCCCCTACAGGCCTTTGAGCTGCAGGTCTCCAGGACAGCAACCACTTCAGCGTGCAAATATTGTCTTGTAGCTAATCCTGCAGGGCAAACCTCTAGTCAGCATCTCTCTGTTTTTACAAAGCAGGCACGCTCAGAGTTCCCAGCAAGAAAACACAGAATTTCTATGCAAAAACTCCAGAGAATGCAGTAGTGATTATTAGTGAATTTTATTTGTTCTAAATGCTGGAGCTGTTTTACACCAGGGGTACACCACGTTGATTCCTGCCTGAGGACTTGATTCAGACCTCAGGACTTGAATAGTTCAGAGCCCAAGAGTGCTCCTTACTTTGGAGTAACACACAGTTCTGCTAGAAATGCTAAACCCACACTGGGTTTAGGTATGATTTGTAATTCTTCCCAGCCTCACTATCCCTTACTTTAATCCTTAATTTTTCTTGGTTATAAACAGTGGTGAATCAGCTTTGAAAGAAAAAATTAAGTCCCAATTTTTTTTTAAATGTTAAATTACATTCTAACAGGTCTGTCCCATTAATTGCTAATGTTGTTAAAACTGCCCTATTTTTCATGAGAACATTTTCCATTTTTTTTTCTTGTTATGTCACACATACCTGGTAAAAATATTTGGTAGGCCCTGATGTTTAATTAAAACAAGTTTTAATAAGGTAATTTTTTCCCCCAGATTCCTTGCAAGAGTGATTATAATTTGCTCCAGCTCATTTAACCATAGCTCAGCAGAAAGAAGCAAAGACCCTGCAGTGAAAGGACAGAGTGCAGCTGCTCTGTTCTGCCCAGACTTGGAAGGATGCTGGCTCTGTTACTCTTTAAAAGCATGAGGCTTCAGGGGCAGAAGTATTTGCTGAATTAGGAAGTACCAACATTTTTAACAGTTTATTGTTTTTCTAGACGTGGTCATTTCCATAGGGGCCCTTTCACAAAGGTAAATAATTTACTTAGAAGATGCACCTTTTTGAGGAACCTTTACTGATCAGGCACTTCTCTTAGGCCTTAAAAATGGCATAAAAAGGTCAGCAAGAGTAGACAGGTGACATGCTACTTTTAGAAAGTGAACACCTTGCTTCAACTTTCAGCAACAGTCACAATGAAAGAAAAAACTTCCTACAACTTCCTGCTATAACATCTGTATCAAGTATGGGATAAAAAGCTGTATTAATTGCAAAGTGCAGATCACTATTTTGAGAAGTCATCCACTTGGGGCTGTTTCCCCTGGAAACTGAGGACTGATAAAAATAAACGTGGAAAAAATCACCTCTTAGTAACCACTTTAAAAGTTTTCTAATTTGTACTTAGTTATTAGAGATTGCTAAATACAGTATGCAGACAGGCACTTGGGGCCCAAATCTACTTTAAATACATATTTAAATCAAAGCTTCGCCTAAATAAATTGGTATATCAATAGCTATGGGCTGAATATATTTATTAGTCAGATTTCTGAATAGAAAACTTATTGTAGGAAACCTCTAACCTACTTGTCATTTAGATAGGAGCAATAAACTACATTTGTGATGATTCTTCTGAAGAATGTTATGTTTTGCAAGACCCTGTCCACCTCCACTTCCCAATCATCCAGTTCTCATACCCAGCATGAGATTATTGATTGCCAGGTAGAGTCTTTTACAATTTTGACAGAAAGTTTCTTTTTGTTGGCAATCACGGATCACAAGGCAGTTCTGCTGTTCATGGGTTCTCCAGCACCATAAAAGCTATATGATTTATATCTTCCCATACTGAATGATCCAGGGTATTTCACTGCTTTCTGATGCTGAAACAGAATTAAAATCCTCACACACAGGTCCAGCCAAGGGTTGAGTTCAGCCAGGTGCTGCAGCACACTCCTAAATCTGCCATGGGGAGTTTAAAAGCTTCAGAGTGCTCTCACTGGCACTCACAGGTGTCCTGCACCAAAGCTTCGGACACTTGTGTGACACAGGAGGGGAACAGAGGCACTGACTGGTGCCCAGAGCCCCAGAGTGTGAGTGTTCCCCTCTTGGGGCCATGGGTACCAGCCCTCAGGTCAGTGATGCCACCCCGTGTCCCTGACCACGTTCTATTGTCCGAGCTGGCAGCCTGTGAAACACCTTCAGACTGTGAAACACCTTCAGGCTGTGAAACACCTTCAGCCTGTGAAACACCTTCAGGCTGTGAAACACCTTCAGCCTGTGAAACACCCTCAGGCTGTGAAACACCTTCAGGCAGGGCAAACACCTTCAGGCTGGGAAACACCTTCAGGCTGTGAAACACCTTCAGGCTGGGCAAACACCTTCAGGCTGGGCAAACAGACTCTTCTGGCTAAAGGACTCTGCTGGTTCATCAGACACAGAATGAGCCAAGTGACTGTGAGAATTCCCACATGGTAAACAATGAAAATGGGGTTTTGTTTATAATAATAACAGAAGCACAAAAATCTATGGAGTCTTTCCAGTTTAAAATAGCTTGTTTTACTCAACATCAGGAAAGGAAGGAGATTTACTTTACCATGTCAATCACAAACCATAATTTATTACATGCCTGTTTGATTTTCCAAGTTAGTATAATTACATGCTGTTGCTTCCAAATACAATTTAAGGAAAGGCAGGTATCAAAAAATACCCACACATTCTGATTCATTGGTATGCCATGCAGCCAAAAACTTGTAGAAGCTGTTAATGATACATGAATTATGTATGCTACAGCTCAATATAACATTTGGTGTGATTTAAACAGCATGAACTTTTAGTGAAAGTCATTTTGATTCTGTGATGTATTACACTTCCAAAACCCTTAGCAGGAGGTGGGAATTGAATGATGTTCTCTGAAAGCTTTTATTTGTTAAGCATACACAATGCAGCTGCAAGTAGACCCTAAATAATGGCAAGGAGCAAAATGGAAGAGCTGATATAAAATCAGGTTGCTGCACAACTTGACTCTGAGGGTGTCAGCAGGAGAATGGGAAGCAGGAAAGGGGAAGAAAAGAGACAGGAATCACCATTCCCCTTTCTCTCTGGAACAGCTGCCCTTCCAGCTACCCTAGCAATACTTTTCATTTCATCACTAATCACCCGAACATTTCCCTCTGCAGCACCAACCACCTGGCTCTCAGTCCCGTGGTCAGGCTGCCAGCTCAATAACAGAGCCAGGAATCAGATGAAAAAGATATCCAGGGGCTTACAAGCAGTGAAAAAGGGATTTGCCTAAGTGCAACAATAATTTTTAAAAAGTTAAATGCAAGAAAGAAGAAAGGTTAAAACACGGTCTATCTTTATTTTTATTTTCTCTTTAAGATGCCCAAGATTGTCTGGAAATAATTTAAATACATCTGGACATGACAGCACCCATTTCTGATGCCCAAGGAAAGCTTTAAGCAACCACTCATTTCTCATGTAAGTATCTTCAGCAATCCTTCAGAGGAAACTATTATTAAGATTTACAAAATGTGTCCATGCACAAAGATGCTTCTTTACAAGCTCTATAACTGCAAAGTGTGGGTTTATTACTGTAGTATTATAAAACAGCCTTTTCAGCACACATCCCAAAACAGGGGATCCATTTTATTAAACTTTAAATTTTTTGAAGTACCGGAGTTTCTCTCCTTACTGTAATGTTTTGTAATTTCTTCTCAACAGCATTTAGCATTGACCTATAAGGTATTAAAGATAAATTTGTCACTGACATGGTAGGAGTTACAGGAACAGCCCAAGCCATACTCTGAAAACCTTGTCTTGGAACTAGCTGGCAAGGACAAAAACCAAGTTCTGCCCCTGTTCTAGGAGTGGAAATAAAAACAATCTCCCTCAACATCATTTTAAAAACTTGAAATTTAGCAGGGAAATAAGTGAGATCTCTGTCATGCCACTCACTAGCTTTGACAAATAATCTACCTCACTGAACAAAAGCTTAAATTCACTCAGAAAATAGGATCATTGTCTTAGAGTTGAGTTTGAACATACAGAGGGTTTTTTTTGACTGAATTAATCCCTCCTCCTGGAGACAGAAGCATAAATGTTATGATTTTCTTGCCAGATATTTATGAACTGCTACAAAGCACCATGCCAAGCAGTATCAGTTATCTCTCACACCACCCCCTAGCAAGGGCAGCCTCTTTTAATCCTGAAAACAAGCTCCAGCCAGGCAGCTACTGGGGTTTTTGAGTGAGGGATAACATTGCTTCAGCATAACCTCCACCGAGTACAGTCTGATACAAATAACACCTACAATTATCTGTCTGCTAGAAACGTGATTATAGTCCTGAAAGACAGAATGGCACAGAACCTTACTCCATAAAATGAAGTGAAAAAATAATTCAGGTCTGAGTTCCCCCAGGCCTAAAAGTGTTTGGTTATACTCTGTGGGAAGGACACTTCTCTAATGCCTTGGGTACACACTTCAGAAAAGCTTCCAAGACTTTTTCCAGACACACAAAGCATCAATTGAAGGATTAAAATGTGCCTACAATTACTTGCTCTACACACAAAAAGCATTACAGAGAAGGTTTATTAAATCAAATCAATATGAGCACAAGTAGATGTCAAAGAGAATCAGAGTGGTTGGTTGTAGTGTTCAAAGAAAATAGAAATTCATCTGAGTGTGCTTATTCTCACCACACTGGGTAAAGGATTCAGGCTTCATTTCATGAAGTGCTTGAGGCATATTTGCAAGGAGTGATGTGCTCAGCAAAGGCACAAGAGCACCTGGTCTGGAGACACGAGTATTTCCCACAGCAGAGTTTCTGTTTTGCCACAATCTAATCATCAGAAGACACAGCTTCTCAGGTGCAAAGCTCATACTGCTCTTGCCTGCTTCCAGAAAGCAAGAAAAACAACTCCTCCTGCGAGGATTTGCAAGATTCCAAAAGCTTTCTTTGCTGTATTCCCTTGTGGCACTGTTTATGGACTCTGAATTGAGGAAGCTCCTTCTCTTTCAATGATGAGTCACTTTCTAAACTGAAAATCCAAAGAGAATCAAAATCATCATTGCTAATATTTTGGTCCTCTCTAAGAGAAAAACAATTGAACAGTAATCCTCAATCCATTACAGACTAGTACACCCTACCTGCTATTCTGAAACAACATGCCAATTAGGCTCTGGACTTATTAAATTAATACATTTTTATTCTGACCATGGAGAAATGGGAAGCAATAAAATATTCATAGGACACAAAGATGACAGTAATACAATTAATTAGCAATTTCACTGTTTGCCAGGGTGATTCACACAGTAGATGCACCACACATATAACTTGGAGTCTTCTTTTATTAGAACTGAATCTTGTTCACATTGGCTAGACTTTTTCAAAAATTCACTCAATTTTGTATCAAAACCCCTGAATTCAAACAGATACATATGTCTTGATATATGCTATAGTCACAGCATAGTCACAGATATTTAGTCATTACTATATATAATGACTTCAACTTTTTCAGGTTAGCTCATTAAAATTAGCATGCTCAGTTAGAGACTCATTATCCTGAAAAACATTTGCCTTATACTTAATTTTAGAGATCCTGTAATAAAAAGTAAATCAAGTGTGTGATTTTGCAGGATGTACTTAGAAAGCATTTTTACTTTCCTGAAGGTGGTGGAGCAGAGGGCAAAGACAGCTGGACAGAGCAAGAGGAGGTGGTGGTAAGAGACATGATCCAGACTCTGCAAGATGCAGATTCCAAACCTGTGATCACAAAAGCAAAAGTCTGACACTGTTACCCTGAGAACAGGAAGAAAATATTCTTTACCCTTGAGCTGCATGGTTGGATGTACAAATTTCTGTGAATGTAGTTGCCACTACAGTTGGTTGCATATTATTTCCACAGGATTTACCCAGACAGCTGCAGAGCCAGTGCTGTGATTCACTCAGGTGTGCAAGTCATTCCTGCCAGCATGAGACTGAACTCACAATTCCTTTTGTCCAAGTGTTGATGCTGTCAATTCACTCTAGACTAGGGTGGTGTCTGTCAAGGCATCCAACACACAGAAAAAGTCACTAAAAAACCCCAAACCTGGTGCTGAGTATGGCAGCATTCCCCACCTGGCCTCGTGAAAAGATGGATTTCTTTGTTTTGCAAAGTCACAGCATTCTAAACATAACTTGCTCAGTAACAGGATTTGAGATTCAGTAGAGGAAGGGGCCAAAAATCATTAAAAATACAAACATCTCATCTACAGCAGCATACAAATATAACTACTGCCATGGTAGGTTGTTAATGTGACAGCAATCACAGCTAGGAAAAAAAAAGAGAAAATTATTTTATTGATTTTTCTTTCTCCTAATACAAACTTTTTTTTTGCAAAACCACTTGGTTCAGGAAAAGAAAACAAAAAGACACTTTCACTTGCTTTTGAAAAAGGAAGAATTGGAGTTCGAACATTTTTCCTCCTGCATTTTCTTCTTTGTCTTAGTGCAATAAAAATTCTGCAGGAGCTGTATTTTCTTCCCATTCTCCTTCCCATTCTCCTCCTTCTGTCTCAGCTTTTCCATTTTCAAAGCTTTGCCAGCTTCAATAAGTTAGTAGCAGAAGGCAGGATTTCATTTCTCTTTTGTCCCTACCTTTTCCAAAGCTGGAGAAGTTTTACAATGTATGTAAGAGAACAGGGTGGAGGAAAAGCTTCTCTGAATCCTTTGGTTTGTGTTTTGAAATTCTGTTTCTTTCTTATTTATCTAAAACAGAAGTTGGAAAAGATCTGTTAACTCAAAAATGCGTGTTTTGAGCTTTGGGTAGTGGAGAAACATGATGGAAGTAGCAGAGCATTTGCTACAATACAATTCCAGGGAGAAACCTCTTCCAAAGATCAGGAAAAGGCAAGTCTTCTTGCTCCCATCCTGCCACCAGAGGTACAAATTAATATCAGTGTTATTTCTAGGAGATGCTTGATGCATTGACAACAAGCTGGAAGAGTTTCTACATGTGTGACAAATATCTGGAATTAGGGAAGATGGAAGTTCCTGGAAGACAGCCCAAGCTCTTCCTTCTACTCTATGGTCAGTGGGGAAAAACAAGTTTTGCTGTAAGGGTGATCTCAACTCACCCAGACATCTGCTTATCTGTTTTAGGAGAGGATAAATCAGATTTTGAAGATGTCCCTTCTCTCGCTGGAAATCAAAGTTAAAAAGCTAAGTTGAGATTGTTGAAGTTTCCCAGGGTGAATCCTACCCCGGGTGGCAAAATGAAGAGAACACAATGTGGCAGATGTGTCCCTGCCACTGACAGCTGAGTATTGCCTCCAGGGAAAAAAGCAAAGGGAATTGAGATTGCCTGGAGCTCTGCTCTGCATTTCAGTGCTGGCTGTTAATGGGAGGACAGGGCTTTCAGACAGGAGTTCCACTGGGAGATCATCTCAGGGGAAAGGATGGGGGATGTGCTTCTTCCTAGGCTTCAGAAAAAATGACTTCTAAAAAAAGAAGCTTATTGGATGTATTGAAAATATAAAGACAGTCGGAAAAGTCTACTAAAAGCTTTGCTATCCCTCTTTTCTCTTAACATTCCTTCCACATTCTCCTTCCCTACTTCATCCTTATAGCAGGCCAAAAACTGAAATAAACCCTGTAAGCCCTTAAATACATCTACTTTTCTTATTCTTTTTCTTTTTTTTTATAAAAAAGAAGAGTTATCAGAATTAAATCCATGATTTTCAATACTGTGCTAAAAAATCTTTTTTCTGTCTTTGTTCTCATCCAAAGCTGGGGCACAACCTGCATTTCACAGCTGGGGGCTGGCAGCAGCTCAGCAGCCTGGGAGCAGCAGGAAAA
Source organism: Thryothorus ludovicianus (assembly GCA_013397245.1). Taxonomy (NCBI): domain Eukaryota; kingdom Metazoa; phylum Chordata; class Aves; order Passeriformes; family Certhiidae; genus Thryothorus; species Thryothorus ludovicianus. Next base: position 680,968 of record VZTB01015527.1, on the reverse strand, counting down.
CAGACTCCAAGAGGCATTCACACAGCAGCTCTTGTGCTGTCCAGGGGCCTGGGACTGCCCTCACACTGCTGACCCAGAGCTGCCAAACAGAACAGCAGGTCGCAGGGAAAAGCAAGGACTGGAAGCTGGAGAAGCAAAACTAGCAAGTCTGCAGGTGCAAACTGCTCCCATGCTGTGCCTGGGGCTGAACTATACGGAGAAAAAAGACTACAAAGTGCCTGGAAAGTGAGGAAAAGCTCCTCATCCAATTCTAACACGCTGTGTGTGTGCAACAGCATCTCAAAGCTTCTTACACACAGTGCTCTCCAGAAAAAACAGAACAATCCCAAAGCCCCACGTGCTGTAATGCTGCAGTTAATCTGATGAAACCCAAAAATTCTGCACCAAATAAAGGTCAGTGTGGTAATAAATGGAGTCTGAGGGGCACCCAGCCAGGTGTCTTGCTTGACAGATGCTCCCCCAAAACCAGGGTGGGTGAGCACTCTTTGTCCTGGCAGCCCTGGAGCATCAGCAAAGCTCCCACACAGCCAGGTCACACCTTGGTGTCACCCAAAGCTGCAGTGACCTCCTGCTGAACCTTCCCTCAGGGCTTCAAGAGAATTACACTTCCTACAGCATTTTAAGCTCTCCTCTAATAACCTATCTGGAAAATCCCAAACTTTTTCCAACCCCTTTTTTTTTGTATTTACATGGAAAGGCAGACAACATTACGGGAAAACTAAACACAAACCAGAGTGTGATGCTGTGGGAAAGCATTGGGATTCTTCAGCATCATGCCAAGGAATTTGATAACGCCCCATGTGTTCAGAAAAATGTTACCCAGCTCTCAGAATAAAAGGTTTTGCCTTCATAGTTACTTGGGCAACATTGAGCAGTGCTCCAGAAAGGTGCAAAGAATTCATAAACTGTTCTGAGGATGATGATATTTCCTCCACTGAACTCTTGAGAAAAGCCAGGTCAACACTACATCTCCCCCACGCAGGTGATGCCATGGGGTGACAGCTCCAGCCCCAGTGAGGTGCCTGGCAGCTCTGCTCCTCTTTCCCAGGAAGAGCCCCCACACCTGTGCCAGGCTTCCCAGGGACCCCAGGGACTCCTCAGACCCTGCTGCAGGTCATAGCTGCCCAGAAAGAACAGATTTCTGTTTCCAAAAATACAAGTGAGCAACTGTGGCCTCTGGTCTTTCAGCAGATGGCCAATTTAGAGTTCTCCCGAGTAAAGAAGCAGATATCCTTTTCCCAAAATATCAGGGAAGCAACAGGCTGAACAAAGGGTCTCTCATTTATTTGTTTCTTTACTATGAGTGCTTTTAAAGCACAATTGCTGCACAGATGAGAAAGGAGGGAAAAGAGGGGCATTATGGTGTGTTGCAGCAATTAAATTCTACTAATAGCTTTCCTCCTGTGATACACATCCAAAGTGTGGTCAAGATATTTTTGGAAAGCAAGAAAGCAGCCTCCTCTGGTAACAGCTAGCCATTCTTAATGTCAGAAATTCTGCTAACTGCAGTCGCTAAAGATTTATCCTTTATTCATATCAAAAGACACTGACCTAGGGTTTGCTAGTTAGGAGGAAAAGAGAGCAACTCGAAAAAGCCATAAAAAGTTTTGTTCTCATCTAAACAGGCACAAGTCAAAGCCTCAGATGATGCATCTCCATTAATCTTGAAGTAAATGCTCAAGGAACAAACAGCCTTTAGTAGAGGCTTGTTAGAAACAGCAAGAGACTCTTCTCAGTGTCCCCCTGCCCTCCATGCCCCTCAGTCCTGCTCTGCAGTCACTGCTGCTGCTGTCCCCATAGCTGAGGCTGTCCCCACAGATAAGGCTGTCCCCCACAGCTGAGGCTGTCCCCACAGCTGGGGCTGTCCCCACAGATAAGGCTGTCCCCATAGCTGAGGCTGTCCCCAAAGCTGAGGCTGTCCCCACAGCTGGGGCTGTCCCCACAGCTGGGGCTGTCCCCCATAGCTGAGGCTGTCCCCACAGCTGGGGCTGTCCCCACAGATAAGGCTGTCCCTATAGCTGGGGCTGTCCCCCATAGCTGAGGCTGTCCCCCATAGCTGGGGCTGTCCCTACAGCTGAGGCTGTCCCCACAGCTGAGGCTGTCACCATAGCTGAGGCTGTCCCCACAGCTGAGGCTGTCCCC
>VZTB01015527.1:666123-677763 GCA_013397245.1 Thryothorus ludovicianus | reverse complement strand
CCATAGCCGAGGCTGGCCCCATAGCTGAGGCTGTCCCCCACAGCTGAGGCTGTCCCCACAGCCTGGCAGCAATGGTCACAGCAGCCCCATGAGGAGCACAAATGGCTCAGGGGGATGGGACCAGCAAATCTGTTCATCTGCCCAAATTACATGGCTGGGGGACAACACTTTTAAGCACTGACAGAACCTTCCTGTGCTGCTCAAGACCATCCCTGAAAACACTCCTTGGAGTGAACACAGCATCTGTCTGCAAAAATAGCTGTTCTGGTCAGAGTTTGTGTGTAAAGGCTGCACTAGCTTCTTTCTTTTTGTTTATAGCTTCATTTCTATTTCCTTTTTAAAGTATGAACATAATATTAAAAAGGCTATGCAAAGCCAGTTCACCAGAAAAAAAAAAAAAAAAAAGGCCACATTGATAACAGTTACTATCTTGTCCCTGAAATTAGGTACTTTGTATGGATTTGCAGCATATTTCAGCAGTAGCTGGAGCTGGATTAGTTTTACATGGCAGTAATTCTGGGTCACAGCAAGGATACACACAATGTAGACAACTATCAACTTGGATTCAGGAAACAAGATTAATATTCCCATCCCCACCCAAGGCCCAGTAAAGGGCTTTACATTTCAGGTTTTAATACCATGACCTCTAAAAGTACAGACAGAGATCACTGCTTTGTAGAAACCTGGCAAGAAGTTCTAACGATAATGAAAATTGCTCCAAGTTCAGGTTAATTATGTTAATTGGGAAATTTGGGAAAGAAACATGGCTGCTACCAGAGGGAGGTGAAAATTTAGGACCTATGGAACAGGAGACTTGGCTGTGGGTCACAAGGGGTTAACTGGAGCTTTCGAGAGTGGGGAGCAAAGAGAGAAAGGGCTTTCTCATGGCTAAGGCACCCCTCTCATCCCAGAGCCCACAACTTATAGCTGCCACTCTGAGTTCCTACGGATCAAGGGCAGAGTTTTACCCGAATTTCCCACAGGAGCCCCTCATCGCTTTGCTCATTTCTGGCTGTTCTGAGGGCCTGGGGGGTGAGAGGCAGGAGCCCCAGGTGCTCACAGCTGCAGCTGGGTCACTGCCCTGCAGGCTGTCATCTCCTGAGTGGCTGCGACAAGCCAGGGCAGTGTCACAGCAAATTTGGCAAGCAGGAATGAGCTGCCTTTTTTTTTTTTATTCTTCTTTTTTTTACTCAATCTCTGAGTCTCAGCTCTTCATCTGGAGAGGGAGAATGCCCAGCATCCTGTCACCTAATGGACATGCTGAGGATCAATTAGCATTCGTGAAACACTCATCTCAAAATGATGAGTACCACAGAAAGCCCATGAGGAAATCAATACTTCTCTAATCAGAACAAGGTGTGAATAGCATGCAATAAATAAAGCAGAGTAGGAGCCATCTCACAGAGAGGCTTAAATGAAGGGAGACAGGCTGTCCTCTGGATAGGGGCAGCATTTATAGGCAGAAAAGGCGACCAGATGTAGGCAGGAAGCAAACTTCAGCTCCTGCAGGTATTGCCCTTTGCACCTCTGGTAGCATTCACGTGTGGATGTGACATTTCCTACAAACCCTGTAAAGCAGGTGGCTGAGCTGACACCAGCCATGGCTCAGCCCAGGCAGGACCTCACTGAATGGCACTAGCACTGCTGAGTTTCTGTCAGGGCTTTGCTAATGCCAAAGACTACAGAGAGCAAAACATTGCAGCTGGCAAAGGCTTAGTTTAGGAGTAAGAAAATGATGTGGTCAGTGAGAGGGGGGAATCACAGCTTCTGACGTAGCAGGAGCAGCCTCCAGGGACACCTGCTCTGGAATCAGGATTTGCTTTGCAGCCAGAGGAAGTGGAGGGGTGACAGACTGGGAAGCCACACAAGGCTGATGCCATGGATTTGGGGCCTGTGACAGCACCAGCGTTTTGGTGGTGCTCTTCCTGCTGAATGCAAAGCAGAACCACAGGTGCCAAGTGGAAGTTCAGGCCTGATGAAAGATATTTCCATTGAGAATTTGTTTGCAGTCCACAGGCACTCTCAGAGGCAACATGATCTACTTGTGCTGTGCTGGCAATACTTGCATTTTGAGAAGATTTATATGCTTCTAACACTGGTTTCATTGGAGAGCACTGGCCAGGAGTTGCAGGTTGATGTCCCAGGCTCCCAGAATCCACTCATTTTGCCAGGGTCAGAGCATTATTCAAAGTCCACAACTACGAATAGACACAGTTCAGTCAGAGAGTGTTGTGGCAGCACTAACTTCCTTCTGCACATACATGCACTTCTCCAAGAGAAACACTGAGGATCTGCAGGCATTTTCTTTAAATTTCTGATAATCTTAGAAAAGAAACAGACACGTAGGAATGGAGCAGGAGAGACATTCCCAGTTACCTCACAGTACAGGAATTCTCTTGTTGCTGTTCCTGGTTTCCATTCAGGCTCAGATACTGCATTTCATGTTTGCTCTAAACCAGAACAGTTGGCTGGCCAGGTCACATGGAAATCATGTTAAACAAGCCTTGATTTGTTGTACCTTTGGGCTTAGTCTCTCCTGCATCCAAAGCCCAAAAATTCACCCTCCTCAAGCCCATGTGTCTTGTGTTAGCTTGAGTGTACGTAAAATTCCATATGGAATTCACTAATTAAAAGCATATGCTACGTGGGCATGCACAAAGCTAATTATGACACAGAACACATTTCAAAGCATGACGTTTGAGAACAGCCATCATGAGGCCTGCTTTAAAAGTTTGTTGCCTTTAAAAAAGCAAACCAGGTTTTGAATATTTCTGGTACAGAGCAGGATTAAGGTTTGTGCATCCCAGGCAAACCCTACTGCAGCTGAAAAATGTGTTCACAGTCAGAGCTCAACTGCTACCACCCAGGGTAGGCTGAGTGTGAGAATAGAAACCTCAAAGTGCTGTATTTTATCTGCTTCTCAGGCTCCCTGTGTGTGTGTCTGGGCATTTCAGGAACACTTTCACAGCAGAAATAGAAAACAGCTTCCCATATGTTCCAGGTGAAGAGGGAACACAGTTACATTTGCAGAAGATGAAGTTCCTAATCTGTTGGAATCAGCTGTCAGACACTTCAGAGACTCTGAGGCCATCTTCTTCCAGTACAGCAAAATACACCAGTGCTCTGCACAAAACTGGAGGGCTCTGAGGGGTGCAAGGGGTAACCACTCTCAACCAAGCATTAGGAACACTCTGTCCCTTCAAAAGATGAATGGCTGCACAGATGGTTCTTATGCAAGCTGATATTATCTTCACAGATGCTGATTTATGAGGAATGAAATAATTGCATGTTGATTTAAACTCTGGAGTACTTCAGGTACTGCAATTCAAGGGAAACGTTTTGTGATGCCACAGAGCTTTGCACCATGGTATAGATTTGTGTGTGCTTGAGAATCAATTACCATTACTAGAACAACAAGTGCCAAGTGCTGTTCAAGTGTATTTAAGTTGAAAGTTCTATTGGGGATATTAACAAGGAACTCCTCTTCAGAAAACAAACCCTGTAACTCCTGAACCACTTCCCAGTATTTCCAATTTAGTGGCCTTCAGTTGTTGTGAACTTTTGTGTGGTTTTTGGTTTGTTTATTAGTTTGTTTTTAATGGGGGAAAAACACAGAGCCTTTCCAAAAGGAAAAAAAAAAAAAAAACCCAAAAGAAACCAACAAAAAAAAAAAACGAAATGAAAGGATGACAATATAAAGTGTTAGAAAATCAAATCTAATAATCTATTATTTTCAAAGAAACTTCAGCAATTGTGATGATGATTTTTCATCTTCCACAAGGTAAATTTCTTGCCCTTGAAACATTTCAAGATTCTATGGTCTGTGTTTGTGTTCTGTTCCCATATCTACTCAGGCAAAGCCTTACTCTCAATTGTGGAAGGCATGTTCTGGTAAAGGGTGTCTGCTGGTTGGACATTACACCAAAGCTTCACCTCTGCAGTCTGCTAAAACTCCTGTAGGACAAGCTTTTGAATTCCATTTTAGACTGCACACTTGAGGGAAAGAAAGCAACGTGTTTCTGGCTGAAGTGATCTCATGTGAAATGCAGCAGCTTCAGCACAAAAGCAGTCAGAGCTCTGGTGGTTTCCTGGTCAGTCTCCACAGCTCCAGCTCGGGTTTCTTGATCTCACAACAAACAAGCCATGTTTTATAAAACTGGGGCTCCACTTCATGTTTGAAAGCCAAGCCAGATTTGTTTTGATGCCTGGATAAACAATTCTGGCCAAGTCACGTCAAAGCCAGATCAGTCTGTGGATGGTGACAGCACTGAGAGCAGGCTAGACCAGAACCAAAGGTCTTCTGATACAATTCATTTACTTTGTGCTGCTTTGATAGCTTAAGTTTGTCCAAAATAAAGCAGGTGTGGCCAAAATTAAAAGGAGCACTTCTGAGACCCTGATACCAGCTTAACTCTGTTTTTCTTGGCAGTAACTCTGTGTGTCCCCAGGTAGAGGTTCACAGAGGCAGTGCTGGAAGCAAAAGCCCTTCTGCTTGAGGCTAAGTGAAATTTCCAGTGCCAACAAATACTACAAAGGTTGGGGTCACTGACGTGGTGTTTCTTACTACACAGCAGGGACCAAACTCTTCTTCCACTCACGACAATATAAATCCAAGGAGTGCTGTTTCTGGGATTTGTTTGTGTTACATTGCTCAGGGAAAAGGGCAGGGTAGCTGGAGCAATTTTATTCTCTGGTTTTCTCTTGTCTACAACTACCACATTTTTATACATCCTGCCAATGACAGCCTCTGAAGAGGGGGCCAGGTCCTGCTGCTTGCTGTTTTACTGTCACCTTAGGAGACCAGAGTGGCATCAGGAGGTCAGACTTTATTAGTAAACTCATTTTAAATTTAAAGTATTTCCTTAGACACCCTGCCTCTTTGTTTTAACAAAAAATGTGTATTCCTCCCTTGGTTTTAACCCATCCTGGTTTTGGCTGGGATGAGAGTTAATTTTCTTCTTAGTAGTGGGTGCCATGCTCTATTTTGGATTTATTATGACATCAATGTCAATATGACACTGATGCTTTTGGTTGTTGCTAAGTTGAGCTTACCCTGAGTCAAGGATTTCTCAGTTTTCCATGATCTGTCAGGGAGAAAGTGCAGAAGGAGGGAGGGAGCATGACCAGCAAACCTGACCTGAGCTGGCCAGAGGGATATTCCATGCCACATGTCCAGTATATAAACTGGGAGGAGTGGCCAGGAGGCAGTGGTCACTGCCTGGGCATGGCTGGGTGTTGACCAGCAGGTGTTGAATGCATAATTTGCCTTACTAAGCTTTTATTCCTCCCTTTCTCTTTTTGTTGTCACTATTTTCATTATTATTGTTATTAGTACACTATTTTATTTTAACTATTCATATCTCAGCCCATGGGTTTTCCCTTTTCAGATTCTCTTCCCCATCCTCACTGTAAACCACATCATAACCTTTATTTCTGTTCATGTAAGCCCTGCAGGAGAGAGAGAGCCAGTGAACATCTGTGAAAATATCTTCTTGCTTCTGCTACAGTTGGTGCCAATTCCTCCCTTCTTACCTTTCCACCAAGTGCCCAGCTGGCTCACCTTCTCAGAGAGCAGCTCACAAGCTGTTTGACAGGGAGGTCACAACGTGCAAGTCTGAATTTATGCAGTTCCTGTCCTGAAGGAAATTAAGGATTCCAAACTGAGAGAAATCCTGCTTATCTCAAGGTGCTGTTCTGACAGCACAAAAAACATGCCCTAGCTGATATCCACTGCTTCAAATTGCCTCTAAAAGTTATAGGCATCTAAAAATAGCCAACTACCTAATCCCTGTGATGTTAACAATCCCCATCAGAAAACAGTTCCTGAGCTATAGCTGTGCTCTAATGTTTTTTTCCTGCCTCCCACCTCTATTCTGGAGTGAGGCAGCTCCCCCCTTCATCTCACCACAAACACGAGTATTGAAATTAATGCTCAGCTGTCCTGTGTACCTACAGGTAATACTGGGCTACAAAACAGGCTGCTGGAGATCTGGCTCCCTCTGTCACTTCTGCCAAATGAGAAGGCAATCAGTCTCCAGGATTCTTAAATGCCAGCTGTCCTCCATGTCAAAACAACTGTCCTAAAGCACAGGACACCATGTGGATGTAACTAAGAACACCTTATATATTCAGAAACAGGACAGGTTCTGTGCCACAGTTTGACTCAGAGCTCCAAGAGGCAGCTGTTAAGACATTATTTTTTCAGTGTCTTGGTGCAAAAGAAGAGATACTCACACAAAAAAATTTCACTTTTCAAAATTATTTCAACATCGCGTCAGTCTTCCTCAGAAAGGACCTGCTGTAGCATGTGGGAATACAGAATGTGGGAGAATAAGTTTATGGCACTCCAACATAAACTATTCCACCATTTAATGCCCAGGTAGTGGCTTGACTGGAGCCACCCTCAGGTTTATTCTCTGCCTAGAATCCCCTGCCCTGCAGCAGGCATCCATTACAAGTGCTGAGAATATCTTACACTGTAAAATGAAATACTCTATTCTGCTTGTATTGTGCCTTCTCTCTGCTGCACTATATCTCATTGCAAATTCCCTGAAAATCTATTCCAGTGTGATATTCTTAGGGCCCTTTATGGCACTACAGTGTTAGCTGCAAATGAAGCCATTCTTTTCTTCTCCTCCCCATCCCCAGCCACTCCAGTCCCAGGAGGAACAGTCTTCACGCTGCTTGTAAGTTTCAACAAAAAATAATTCACTGTATGAATTAGAATTCCTTGAAGCTTGGAGTGAATCCTAAGGGCAAAGTCTATCACCAATAAATGACACATCTGAAAACCTGTCCCAAAAGGATTAAAAACTATCCTATGATTTTAATCACACCTATGTATAAAAGTTACTTTTTAATTTCCTTTCTCTGCATAACTGATCTTTGCATTTTTATATTCATTGCTAAGGAAGCTTCCAGTGTTTCATTTGCAAAGCTGACATCCACTGAATGTCAAATTGAGAGCTGGCTGCTTTTTAGAATTCACATGATTATACTTGTATTCCAAGATTTTCTTACTCTTTATTGTCCCCTTCTAATGATATTCTCTCCATACCTGTTCTTGCACTTACCATACCAACTAAGCAGAGTTCCTGAATTATTGATGAATCACTTTCTATTATGAACATGTATGAAGCAGTCATTTGGAAATTAGCAGAGTAGTGTAAGTTAGTGCTTTATACCAAATAGCCAAGATGTCTTGAGACAAAAGTTACTGCATTAGTCAATTAACCCTTAATCCACAATTAACACTTAAAGCTTAGCACAAAAATTCACTGTATACAACCTACCACAGCACCTTTGTAACACACACATTTGTACTTAATGTCTTTAATACAATATCTAGACTTTGTGTAGGAGCTTTCAGTTATGTTTACTGGGCAGCTTCAGCATTTTCCCTCTCCTCATCACCAGAAAAATATGTTCCAAGGAAAGAGATGAGTTTAATATTTCTGTCAAAACTGGGGTCATTTTCAGTTTCTGCAAAATCTGCACTCTAATGGTGAGAATAAGACACCAGAAGAAGCAATATCATCCACCACCAAAGCAGATTAATGTTTGATATTACACTTCCTTTGCTCTTCTGGGCATGGAGAAAAATGTTCATATTTCTCTGCTCTATAAAATTGCTGAGAGACTAATGGAGTGAGTTTGCCTAAAAACAAAAGGCCACTTATGATAAATTTGAAAGTAGCAGCCCACTCTTAGAGTATCTGCTTTTCCTTTAGTGTAAAAATACAGGTATCACTGACTGACAAGCAAAAATTTCCTAATCATTAATGAGACATTGGACCACTTTAAAAAAAAATGTAGCCTAAACTGGTCTATACATGGAGTTTCTTTTTCAGATTCTTTCACAGATAAAATCCAGTTAACCAGATACCCTGGGCTGAAATTTTAAAAAACCCCAGAGAAACAGAACATGATCACTCCACGAAAATCCCCTCACCTCACAACAATTAAACAAATAGGGAACTGCCAAAGGGATATACAGGGGGAACAGTTGAGTCTGAAGTTAAAAGGTGATATAAACATGTAAATTCTAAGAGTATTGGGAAAGTATTGCCTCTCCAAGGAGAATCTTCACACATCTACCTGACCTCCACAGAGCACAGGCCAAAGGATAGCAACTAAGCACAAGCTATTGGTACAAAGATTTTCTTTACAAGAGCTTCCTTTAAACGAAATTCTCTCTCTAAAATCAAATGAGCAAAAATTGCACAACAGTCAAAAGTACTTCTAACTGAAGAATAAACCAGAGTTGGAACCTTAGGATGACATTTTCATAAGCAGAATTAGACACAAATTTGATTGTGTAGCTCTCCAGCCTGAGCTGTGAATGGTGTACAAGGAAACCCATTTTTTTTTCTGCAGACAGGATAGAAGGAGCACTCATTTAGAGTCCTCTGGAAATAACTGGTGGGTTTTTACATCTCTATTAAACTTCTAAAAAATAAAAGTCAAGAAATGTAAGACTGAGAGGCAGAGCCAGTAAATCTAAAGGGATTCCAGTTTGAAGGAATGGTGAGTGGTGCTCTAAGGAAGAGTCTGCAGTCTGACTGGAAACATGTGGGCATGGAATTTGCATCATTGGAGATAAGTGACACTGGGGCTTCCACACTCACAGAACCTCTAGAGTGATTACAACTCAAGCAGCACTGAATTGAGCTTTACAGAAAACAGGAAGGTGCTTTTTAAGATACCAAAAATGAACTGACATCACAATTTGGAATAATAATCAATACGTGAATCAGATTTTATCCAACACGGTTTTAAAAGTGCAAGGAGAAAAAGTGATTTTCTACTGCACCTCTACAGAAAAATTTTTAAAAAACCAACCAAAAAACCCAAACCAACAAAACAAACCCAGAAAAAACAACCGAAAAGCCCAAACCAAACTGCCATTGAATGGTTTCATAATGGTCCCAGCAGCAATTCTAACCCAGCCCCTGGCAGCAGGGAATCCTGGCAGCTCTCAGGGCAGCTGCTTCACGTTCTGACACAGGAATGTAAGGTCAGGCTGACACAGAGAGCGTCAGAGACCCAAATCTGCAATTTGTACCTTCCAAATAACACTGGTGTACACATAATTTGTATGTATAAGGGCAGATTTGCCACACACAGCTGCGTCTAAACATTTTGCTTTTAGTCTGAGTGTTTTTCAGAAATAAGGGTGAGTAATGCCCAAGATGAGATGCTGGCATTTCAACAAAATATTGATTACCTATCACAGTGTTATTTCCAACTAATGAGAAGGTCAATTCCCTTGCAGGAAAGAAGATTTGGAGGCCTGTTTTGCCTCTGAATAACACATGGTGCATGATGACAGACCAACACAGTTGTGGTATTAGTAATCACACAAGGGCAAATGTCAAAGTTAAAAATGAGTATATTTGGTCTTGTTTTTGAATATAGGAATGTTAGAAAATCTAAATCTACCCTAGTATCTTGTGAAAGGAAGACTATTCCTAATATTTGCCTTATGGCTTTAAAAATTAGTGTTTATTTCTCATCATCCTGGTTACATTAACCTCTCAAGTCCCTAAGTAGGGGATAATAATTTTTACAAATAAAATCAGTCAGCAGTATTTATTTCTGAGGATAATTAATGCACTCACACAGCATTCACTCGAGACATAAACCCTCAGTGCATATGCATTAAAAAATTCCCAATTCATCCAAATCACTGAGTGCTCCCAGCAGCTGCAGGTAATGGAGGGAATATCTGCAATTATCCACCAGCACACTCAGCCTCAACAAACTTCTGGACAAATACAAACAAAATCCACTCAGGCTTTTATCCAGCTGGAAACCACCCATATTGAAGTCAAGCCATAACCTTTAAATTAGCTCCGAGTCATCTTTGATTCACCAGACACAGACCCCAATTTGAGGTTCATTTCCTGATGATTCACAGGACAGGTTTTTCATCCAGCTAGGGAAAAATATAAAAAGTTCATAGCATTTGTATCTTTAATAATTCCAACTTAAGTGCTTCTGGTTTGTGGGATGGAAAGCAGGTATGGAACCTGTGTGGTTCCTTTCCAAAGAAGCTCAGTAAATAAAAAAATCAGAGGGCACTTCAGGACAGAAGTCTGGTGGCTCAAGTGCCCACCCACACAGCTTCCACTCTGCTGTGGCTCTGGTGCAGGAAAAGAAAGAGAGAGACACAGTGGAGCAGCTTCACCACAGTCTGTAAAACTGGATGTGAACAGCCCAATCTCCCTGCTGTGGACAGCACTGGAAGAGCCCAGAAATGCAAGGCAGCTTCCAGAACCTCTGTTTCATCACCACTTACAAACAGAACAAAGAATAGGAATTAGAACAAAGCAAGAGTAATTATTTTAATGTGTAAGGGTGCTGTTATCACCAGGATTTTGATAGAAACTAAAATATTCTGTGGATATGTACTTACATGTACATGCATTTGCATACATCTGCAATCTGGAGACACTCAACCTGGCTTTTCTGTAATTAACAGGGATTTTGGCTAATTGCAGAACAGTTCTGCAAGGTGAAGTCCTATCTCTATGATTCTTCTTGGCTAAACCTTTTCCTATCATATTGCACTGGTGCAGGCACACGGGTAATGGAGCCATCCTGACTGCCAGGGCAGATCCAGCCCCGTGTGCATCCAACTGCCCCCACAGATGGGAGCTCTCTTACTTTATCCATTTCTGTTTCCTCATCCAAGTGCACTTATGACAGCATAAAAACTGCAGGGTGAAGTTTAGATGCTGAGAATTTGAAGAAAAGCCAGGAATAAAAAGCCCTTCAAGAGACTGCAGCTCTCCAGCTCTGCAGTAGCCAAACAGGAGCTGGACTTTATGCCCAAGCCCTTGGTTGCACTTAAAAATCACACTTTTACAACTGAGGGGTCTGAGTGAGCATTCACATGAATTGCCCTCTTGCTATTTGGCAGTCAGGTAACAGGAGGAGAGGTTTTTGTCTGGCCAAACCCTAAGGCACAATATTGTCCTAATGCATAAAGAGCACAGGGTTATCCCAGTGGGAAATAATTTTATTGTTTGAAATATTTCAAGAGTCCATCTCGATCAGACAGCTGCAAAGTTGACAATTACCAGAGAATAACTGAGTATTTGAATCACTTGCATTGGAGGGTCTTCCTTGCCATTTCATCCTAAAAAGTGCACATTGAACACAATATTCTTAAAAAAATCCTATTAAACCTGTGAGATTTTTTTATGCAAACTGGGATCATCATATGCACAAATGTAGGATAAATCTCTGTAAGCATTTGTGGGTAATTGAAGGCAGAGAATGGAGCTAAGCACAGTCACAGAGATGATGACAGGATTCACATCTGAGTCCCGTGGGTTTTCAAAAGCAGCACTGCACAGAGGGGTAAAGCAATCCATATTCACTGGGATCTGCTCACCTGGACCCCAGCACTGCAGAACTGTAGGGACATGATGTCACAGCTTGCATCCCTCCAGAGGAACATCACACTGAAATAAATATGCACACTTTTTAACTCCAGGGCTACCTTTTTACATAGTGCTTCCTCTGCATGTTTTTTATGCCAGATTAAGGGCTTTTTTCTTTGCATTTTGCATTACTATTTAAAGGATTTAATTTCCTATTCTGTTGCTCTAACAGATAACGTCCTGATTTTTT
>VZTB01015527.1:650192-661389 GCA_013397245.1 Thryothorus ludovicianus | reverse complement strand
AATCTCAGTGCTATCACTCAGTTTTGGAAGTTTTGCCCAAGGTGAAATGCAGTGTATCTCTGAGGATCAGCCCCTGTCAGCACAGAGAGCCTGGAATCCTCTGTGTCCAGGGTTCTGACATCCTTCTTATAAAATTGACATCTCTCTGTGTTTGCATCCAGATTAGAGGCAACCTAATTCAGTAAACTCAGGCCACCTAGATCTGCCATCTGATTCTGTGGTAAGAAACATCAAGGTGCTACAGGTCAGCCCTTTGCTGACCCACTCCTTCTCTCCCTCTCCTGCACGAAGTGAGATGTGCAGACACATATTAATTAAAATAATTTGTCTTGAGACTACTTAACAGGTATTTTTCATTTCTAAAATCTTGTTTATCTGCTGCAGAGTCTGGTTCTGCCTCTCTCACTCCTACTGGTTTTGTTTTTTTGGGTTTTTTTTTTCTGTAGAACAGTCCCATCTATTTCAATGAGACTATTTGCAAAATAAAAGATTACTCAGTGAGAAAAAGCCCAGAACAAACCTGAACACATAAAGATTCTTGTATCTATCAAAACATTTTTCAGTGTTCCGATTCCTTCCTGTAAGTTTTGGGAGCAATGTTCACCCAAGGCATGTTAACCACCAGGTAACAAATCATTCCCTGCTGTTCATTACCAGACACATCTACTTCCAGCAACAGAAACACACTGCCACAGAACACTGGGCCAGTAGAGAATAAGGTCAGCTCTTTAAACATTTCAAATTTGACTAATTCTTCCACTGAGGTCTTTCTTAAAGACTCCTTTTCTATTAATGCATTTCAACTATTAAAAAAAAAAAAAAGGAACTAATACAAGGAAAAATCCGTGGATTAATGTTAAGCCCTTTTTTCTGCTGTTTTGATTAAATCTTCCTTTTCCTCCCACGTTTTGCAGGCAGTCTTGCAATTATTTTTGCCTGTGCAGTCCCATTTGAGCTCTTCTTTAATTCTCCTTGTGGGCACAGAGTGACACACACACCCAGCACAGAGCCAGGGCAGTAACAGCACACTGGGGGGAAACAACTGTCTCCTCCAGCCCCACACTGATGTATGTTTGCACACATTTTACTGATGCCATCAATGTCCTGAGCACTCAATCACTGCCTGTGCAAAGGTGGAGCAGGGAAAGCAGCAGGACACGTGCAGCTGAAGAGATAAATTACATGTATGCAGTAGCGTGAGTACTCCCCTCCCTTAATATACTCACTTTCAGCTTGGGGTATTAAGAATATGTTGAACAATTGGTGAGGTTTCCTAGCAGAGCTCAAATGATTTTACACTGTGCGTCTACGGCCTCATAAAGTCTTCCTGAAGTTTTTACAATGTTTATATGAATATTTAACATTCAGCAGAGGAACACTGCTTTACAACTTCCCTACTTGACTTAGTGCTTGCTGTTTTATTTTGGCTACTATATTGCTGGTAGTTTTTATTTGCATAAAGTTGCTCCGCTAAAGAAATAAAGATGTATTTCAACTGAAACAGCCTGGAGTAGGAATAATTTTTATCTTTCTTCTGCCTTGTTTCCTTAAAAAAAACCCCAAATCTTGAATTGCTTGAAAACAGAAGCAAAGAAAAAGACAGATTCCTGGTAAGAAACAAGCCTTGTAAGAAACACTTTAGGTAAACATACTTCAGGGCTACCTTTCATACTGGAAGTTAAAGTAATTATCATGTAATGAATATATACAATAAAACGAATTAGTAAGTATCTAAATTGTTTCTTAAACTGTAGTAACCATCTTCTAAAACTAGGTTGCTAATAATGATCTGTGCATCACTATCCTTGTCTGCTGCATCCAGATATCTCTTTACTACCCTCAAGAAAAAGGCAGCTTCATCTTCCTTGTCAGCTTCATAACCAAACTTGCACCTCCCTGAAGGGGCAGGATGTGGACTCCACTGATTTCTTGAGTTCCAATGCATATGACTTGGACTGGAGTAAGCCACTTATTAATAGAAAACTAATCCTTCATAAGTTTAAGACTTTAATTGTTTGTCGTTTGGGTTTTGGGGTGTTTTTTTTTTTGACATTTCTCCACTTTTATCTATTTTACTGAATTCACCTTGATCTACTCTTTCCAATGGCATGGAAACCATGAGTTTAAACTCACAGTGGCACTGTATAACCCCAACATGGAAGATTTTTCTCTCCAGATAGAAAGAAATCGCCAAAGCTACCATCCACAAGGCTATCATGCACACATGGTTCTGGTAACTACACACGATGGCAAACATGCACTGGCAAGAGGGGTCTGAACTGTTTTCCCTCTGGTATTACTGCAAGCAGGAATAACATTAAATGATCCTAAATAACATCCCCACAGCCCCCATGGCTGGGGTACACCAGCAGGAGCAGGTTCAGGGGGAGGAGGACACCTCTATCTTCCTCTCCTCCTCCCCTGCTTTCAGCACATCCATCTCTGAGGACTGACAGTTTCTCTGTAGTCAACAACTGACCTAAAGATGTGAACAATTTTACTTTAACAATCTCCCTGCAGAGGATTTCCCCTCTAAAGTCTAAAAATGTTCATTGAAACACAAGCTAGAAGGAGCCACTTCCCTTGATTCATTTATCCATTTTATTACAGCCTTTAGCCCCCAAATCCTGTTCCTGTCTCTCAGGTGAATGAGCTTTCCCTGTATCAGCTGAGTCGTGGTGCCCCTTTCAGAGGCTGCTCTCATCTTTTGAGAGAATTTCTTTTCCATGGTCAGTGCTGAGTTTTTGGAGGGGCTGGCAGATAATAAATACAATCCTCTCTGTACTACCTTTGCTTACCAATAATCAAGCATCTGATTCTTCTCAACATCAAATATGCACCACAGAGAGAAGCACAGAGTAGGAACATGGGAAATATAAAACTACTGTTCAATAATACTATGAAGAATGTATTTAAACCCACACAAAACTGTGTCTTGCTGGCATAACCCAAACTCACTTTTTTTCCCGTTATTTCACCATTTACCTCAGATCAGACAGGATCTTTCTGAGGGAAGCAATGAGGTGTTCCCAGGGTACAGCTTTCCAGTTGCCTTCACATTGTTTCAATGTCACCAGGTACAAAACTCCCAAGAAAGCTGAATCTGTACAGAAGATGGAAAGGAAGAGTTCAGCTTAGCTGTATTACTCTTCTATACTTTGGAAAGGATTCATGGATTTGCTAGAACTGTTTACAGAAATGCATAATTGTAAGCAAGAGTTAAAGTACCCTAAGAAAGTTCTAAAGTCTGACTGATCAGAAATCCAAATATTAATCCTCTGGTAAGGACAGAAACAATGCTGTGGAATTTGGTGGGTTTAATTTTAACCCAGAGATTTTGAAAGCATGAAAGACACTGCTAGGCAAGAAGATCTAGCACATCACTGTCCCAAACCAGGGACATTTTTAATTAGCTGTGGCCAGGGAGAGGGGAGAGGAAATCTACCTGACCAATGCACCCTCCAGGAGTGTTCAGAACATCACATGCTGAACAGTCCCAAGTAACAGCTAAAGACCATCCAGAGCTTTTGGAAGACAAAATAAAAGCAAAATACAGGTCATTCTAGTTATTACTGCATGTATTAGGCCATGGGGTAGATAATCCTACCGACAAACCTTCCTCATCCTGCTCATAAACGACAAGATAACCTGAAACAAAAGAGGTTTGACAGCCTTCTAATATCAATTACACATAAAAAATCCTTGCAACTGCTTCTCCTTATGTAATGCATTATTAACACTGCTGGCGTGTTCACTGTAACATGATGGAGAAATAATCTAATAAGACTGATTGAGGCAAGAAAAAAAAATTAAGTCTATCTTACAAGCAGAAGTTAAAGGTTGCTGCTCTGATTTGCTGCTCAAAATGTTTGAGAGGATGTCAAATGAGTTCTAGTTTTTGCACATAAATGTTATTTCTCTGCAGAATCTAGATATTGATATAAATTCAGCTTCAGGCACAAGTATTTAAAGATACAGTAGGAGATCGTGATCATCATGTTATACGAAATAAAGCTAAATTAGAGGTTGGCCCAATGCATTTTAATATTGATATGTAATGATAAAGCACCCATGGGATTTACCAAAGAGGCCTGTAGGGATGTGTCTTGGGTATCAGTGCCAGCTGTCCCCAGCAGTGTGTGTTCTGTCACCAGCTGGGGAAACTGAGGCAGGGTGTGGGTCCCCCTCTGTCCATGGCCCAGCTGTTAAAAACCAGCTGGGGCAGTTTCTTTATCTCTTCCCCCACCCATCCTCATCCAGGGACAGATCTTCTGCTCATGGACACTGAGTCTCACTGATAAAATTCCAGCATCCCACTGGGAAATGCTCCACCCAGGGGGANGATTCTGACCCTGTCAGTGGGTTTTGTTTTTTGTATTATTGAATTTTTATTTTAATTCTCCTAATAAAGCACTGTTATTCCTATTCCCATATCTTTGCCTGAGAGCCCCTTAATTTCAAAATGATAATAATTCAGAGGGAGGGGGTTTCCATTCTGCATTCCAAAGGAGGCTCCTGCCTTCCTTAGCAGACACCTGTCCTTCAAACCAAGAAAAGGGAATGTCCCAGGAGAACTCTGTGCAGTATTCATGAACGAGGACATTCAACAACTGATCACCAATGGTTACTACAGGTGTACTAAAGCCAACAAGAACTGTTGTCAGCCTGCACTACAGGAACTCAGCTGTGCACTAGAGCTCACACTGACAGTGACAAAAAGCTGTGACTTCACCAGCAGACAAAGAAAAACAAAGGTGGCAGAGCCAGCTCAGAAAGGTGCTCAGCAGTGAAGTACAGCACACTACAGCAGCCTGCTGTGGGGGCACTCGCAGCTGCTGGGGTTTGACCCAAAGATCTGCAGTCTGAGTGCTGGGCAGAGGAGGAGGATGGCATGTACAAGGTCAGCACAAGGCACTGAGCCAAACCTGGCTGGTCTGGGGTGGTTCAGCACTCCCACATGGGAGCACCACTCTGCCCTTCCACTGTCTGTCAGCCCCTGGAGGACTGACACATCAATGGTCACTGTTCTGCAGTACTCTCTCCTCACTCCCCTCCTCTGCAGAGCCCAGCATTTCAGAGATATCTGCCGTGCTCTCCTCGCCTGGCCTTTCCCTGAAGCAAAGGCACCTTGGCATTCCCCCTCTCCTCCACACGGGCTGGTTAACAGTGATGAGCTCCCCCCTTTGCACCTTCCCTGCTCTCACACACCCTGGGAGGAGCTCTGGGCCCTCTTCTGTCCCCTTCTAGTTGTGCATTCCAGGAGTGGCATATTGCCTTCTCTGGTCTCCACACAACTCCTAACCTTCTGTTGTTCTCTTGCATGCTACCCAGCCTCTGAGCTGACTTTTTAAGAATTACCCCAACTTGTTCAAATATCTCTTTCACAAGCAACAATGGCTGATTTAAAACCCATCAACACATGCAGCTAGTCAGGACAGTTTTCCTCCAGCTTTGAGTTTCATCTGGCACTGTATTGTTCCTTCATGGTATTTTCTACAACTCTTGACACTCACAGAATCAGTGTCATTTCAACACTCAGGAATAACTCAAACTGTTTCTTCCCTACTTCAGTAAATTTTCCAGGTCAGTTATGAGCATAGTGAATGCTATAACTCTTAGTTCCACTAGTGATGAAATCTGGTCAGTAATGAGTATAACTCTCTGGGGAGGTTAACCTGTTTATTTACAATGGATGTCTAGATGACATTATTCTATAAATACTTATTCTGTAACAGCTTGGATGCTTTAGAAGCCTTCAGTGAAAAGACTTTTTTCAAGCTTTTGGAAATACAAACACCACATCAAGCAGATAATTTTTCTCAATCTGCTCCTTCAGAGGGCTCTAACAGAACAACAATGCTTCATCTTCCCTTGCAAAGAGGTAATGATTTTTTTCTACTGATGTTATATTCATTCATAACAGAGAAATGTTATCATTTTCACTATTCATAAAAATATGTATTGGCTTAATAGAAATTGCCAAAGGTGGCACCTCTGAAAAAAGGATACAATCTCTTCTATCACTGCAATACTGTGATGAAAGCTCTATGGGAAGCACAGAACGACTCACCTATTTGCATAATCCAATAAACAGAGATTGTTCCTTGAAATGAAGTGAAACTTCTTAGAAAAGAGAAAGTGTAATGAAGAAGGCTCTTGAAACAGTACATCTAGATTTTGCAGTGCAATGAATGAAGTCCTTATCTCTGCAGTGCAGTTTGTGGCTTGCTGAGGTGATGAAGCACTGTCCCACGTGCAGGTCATAGTCCCAGCTTTTACCATGGTTGAGATTGCTTTGGGCTGGCCAGCAGTATTTCCACCACAAGCCTTCATCTGCTGGATTTACACAGCTCCAGCTCTGTCCGATCAAAGGCACCTAAATCACACGCTCATTATGCAGGAAAATTGTCAAGTCCCAGTCACTCATCATAACATCTTGCACTCCAGGCCTAGGTACCAGATAAACCTGGGCAACAAGTGCCACACAAGCACTTCCCAGTTAGCCAGCAATGCTCCCAGCAGCTGGCCACAAGTGAAATACATCGTAAACAATGTGATTTGCCCTTCTCTAAAGAGCTACTGCACTTCTTTTCTCTGCTTTATGCCTAATATCAGAACGTAGGACACTATAACTGCAGGAAATGCAGTTTAGTGCCTGCACTAGAGTTTCAGACTAGCCTCCTTTAATCAATGGCTAAAGGAACAGAAGTGTTCCTACTGATTATTACAGACATGCTTTTAAAGGGCTCACAATACTCCTCTTTAAAAAAAAAATATGTTCCAGCCATTTGTTCTGAGTCATTTCCAACAACAGTCCTAAAACAGGACTGAGTATGCTTTAAAATGTTCAGGACACTGGCAGGAGGAATGGCAGTGGTATGAAAAAATTAACACACAGCTTAACTCAATCATTACTCAGTTTTCTGAGCTAGTGTTCTCCATGTGCCATGTGCTGAGTAATAACCAACTTCATTAAGCTAAAATGGATCTGTAGTAAAGCAACTCTTTGCAGAGCAGCTGCAGCCTGGTGCTCCTGACAGAGGGGGGGATTTTCAGATAACCCTTCCATTCTTCAGCTTCTGTTCCCTCCCAAATTTACCATATCCAAAAAGGACAAAGTGCTAGAGGATTCTACAGGGTCTTTCTATTTCTACCATGGAAAATAAACCTAAGTCCTTTTCTCATCAACTCCTCATGACAGTTAGTTCTGACCTTAGGGAAAGGATGTGCAATAGTCTCACTCCTCCAGCAATTAGATACACTATTTCCAGTATTAATATTTCTTACCCTATTTGCAGCTGGGGTTTTTATTTAACCAGGGATTGAAATACAGAACATCAGCACAAGAGTGATGTAATTAATGTTTTTCTTTCTGTTAAATCAAAGTTCAATCCAATGCTGCTTTAAAAGCCTTAAAACCGCAGCGGCTCTTTCCTTCTGTTTTTGATCTCCCTGCAAGAGAGTGACCACTACCAGCTTCATTAAACACAGCTTGATGATTGCCCCCTGCCCAGGCTTTTTCAGCACACTGCCTCCACAGTGAGCTCACGTTAATCCTGCCATTCCTCCCACTGTGCAAACAGCTCTGTCTGCTGGGAATGGGCTAATCAGGCTCCATAGGGCCCATCACACACCATAAACACATCACCACAGCACGCTGAATTTACCAGTTTGCTTTCCATTCCTGCTGTTCTCTTCCTCTTCTAACTTCCAGCTCCTGTTTCCATTTGAAACAAAACAGTTTTTCTAGCAAGAACAGGTATATCTTAGGGGAAGAAAAAAAAACCCCTAAACACTAAAAAACAAAAAGAAAAACAACCAATTCTTTGCTAAGCATTCCCATGCTTTAGAAACACCTGGTTTTGAAACTAGTCCCAGCCTAAAAGCACCAGTATCATGTTCCTCCTGTCTTTTGAAACACTAGCATTTACAGTACTTTCCAAACCTCAGTGGCAGTGCTTGGCGTCTGGGCCTTTCATTTCCTAGCTCTGGTGATTTTTAGTTAGCACTGGCACATTCAGCTTCTTCACAGCCTCCAGGCATCCTCCTCATGCATCTGCTGAGCACAGACCCAACCTCTGAAGTCACCACAAAACCCTCAGTCAACCCCAATCGCTCAAGTTTTTGTCAATATTCACACTGGATGCAGCAGATTCACTCTCTTGGATAAACACTGGGGAAAAAAGAAAGTTAAAGGTTTACCTCAAAGCCAAAGAAAATCTTTAAAGGACAGGATCCTATTCTCTCATAAGAGATGAAAATTACAGGCTCCAAGTTATGCTTCCCCAAGCACAGGAAACCCTGCAAGCTCATTACAACTCACAAATTGTGGAGGAAATGCAAGCACACCTGTATGGAATGGTACTTGGTCAGGCATGCCCAAGGTTAACCACCACAAGGAATTCTCCTTTCAAAGTGAAATGCGTTCATGGAGGCAGGGTGCAGTTGGTGTTAATTTGAATAACTACCACATATGACTTCACTGGTGATCTACAGAGCAGTATTTGCTTTTTGTTAACAAGCACAGGCATGGTTTACTCTATTCCAGCCCACAGGTCACAATTTTCCCTCCCAAAACAGGAGCTGTTGATGCAAAAAGAACATCCTGCATTTTCCATCCTTTTTTATAACATCAACAACCATTTAGGCATCTTGTGGTTTTTGTATTGCAGTTACCTGAATGATTTCCTCAGACACACAGGTGGAAAGCAGCCCCAACAAGGCAGTTCCTTAAAACCATAACTGGATTTGCATAGCTTTAAATGTTCCATACTCCCACCAAAGAACACAGGCCATCCATGTTTAAAGCAACTCACTAGGCACAGAGTATGATCAGATTTCTACAGTTTACAAGCATATGCTGAGAGCACTCCTACAGTTTGCCAAAAAAGTGTTGAGGCTGCGAGGGGAGGATTGACAGCAACGTCTACAACAGCTACATCCACTGCCAGCATTTCAGAGTCAGTTTAGTAAGCACTTCAAAAGATACAACTTTGTTGCACAAATAAATCAGGGGCACATTTTCTGTGTAAAAGCTGAGGAAAGAAACGTCAAGAAGGAAACATAAATATCTGATTTTTCAAAGACTGTTTTTTAGCAAACTAAACCAAGGGTAAATTACCCATTTTTCAGAGAAATATAAAGACAGAGATGTTAGCAAGACATTTCAGTTATTACAAAGAAGTGAAAGCATGTTTAAGTTTCTTCTAGCCAGAAGACTGAAACCTCAAGGAACATTCTGTTAAGAATTTTGTTAATTTTTCTGCCATTGCTTAAGTGAAAAAGCAGATAAAAACTGTTTCTAGCAACCTTGTCATAAAACTTTATACAGCCCTCCTTTACCAACTTCAACTGTACACAGGTAGGTGTTACATGCATAAAAAGGAGCAGATACATATTTGTTGCAATAAATAGCATTACTTAGGGATTCAGGGTAAGATTTCAGAGTTCTTCAAGAGCACCAAGTTGGAAACTTTCCCCTGCATTGAAAAATCCCATACTTTGATAAATGGTACTGTCTTCTAGCCCTGCTGATACCCATCTCCTTAAGCTGAGGACAGCAGCAACTAGGCAGTATGGAAGCTAAAACCTTTCCCATGTTTTTTTTTCTTTTCCAGCTGAATGTCATAGTATGAAATCCAAATACAATCCATCTTTGCAAGAAAAACATAACAGGACTGCCAGCTGACTTCACAGATTAAAAGATCCTTCTGAAAGGAATTTATTCAGGTCATTCCATCCCAGAGTAATTTGCCCTATTTAGGCAGAAAATCAATTTATTAAGAATCAGAAATAAGCCTTGACTTGGCTACATTTGTCGGGTTCTCTGCTATTTTGCAGAAATTCCCGACAATGTAAAGTCCTTTTACCCCAGCGAGAGATGGAAGAAAAGAGCAGAAACTCCTCAGGTCTCGTGTTCAAGGTTGTTTATTTTCTCTTATCTAAAACATTTTCTTTCTGCCTGCCGAGCTCCTTCCAGCAAGACAGTCGAAGCTTTCTCCCCCCTTAGAGGTGGTGTTTATCTTTTATATTAAAAATTGCATACAGAGTATTTACTAATTGTCTCCAACACCTATTCTCTACATTACACAGTCAGTTTCTACTCTAAACCAATCACTCATGTCCCCGTCACCGAGAAGATGGAGAGGGAAGAAGAAGAAGGAAGAAACCTAAAGCCATGAGGTTTCTCCATCTTGGCAATACCCACACCCCTGTACCAAAACTCAAAAACTACTTTTAAACTTTATAACAAACTCACTACTGCTCTATTTAAACTCTTGTGACTTTTAATTCTTCTTTTAAGGTTGGCAATCATTCCCATGGGCTAAAATCCAAATCTCAGGTGTTCTGGGCTGTGTGCCAGGGGCTCTGAGACCCCTGCTCAGGTCCCCGAGCCTCCAGGGCAGCTGGAGGCTAATCTTGTGTTCCCACAACATTTACTTCTGGAAGTGTCAAAAGCACAGGCATGCACAGATAATGTGATGCCAAAGGGTCCTCAGGACTGGAAATCCCCCTGTTCAGCTGTGCCTGCCTGTGGGACAGTCACTTAACCCTCTTTTACTCTCATCACTTTGAAATTCCTGCCTCCAGAGAGCTTGCTTTCCTCCTAAGTGTACAAAAACAGTACAACATTGCTTCCACAAAGAAAAAAAGGACAGGTCACTGTCATAGGAGACTGCCTTGAGGAGGGAACAGAAGGCTCCATGTGCAGACTGGACCTGCTTAGGGAAGTTTGCTGCTGCCTGGGGCTGGGGTTAAAGAGGTGATGGGGAAGCTCCCCAGCCTGGCCCAGCCCTTGGAACATCTCCCACTGCTGATATTTCAGGACTGTCTTGACTGCAGCAGGGAAAGATGGACCAAGAAGAAGAAAGGAACAGACCCTGTGCCTGGGGTCTCTACACATGTCTCTACAGCATCTGAAGCAGCCTGCACAGAGAAAAATCAGGTTTGACCAAGGGACAGCTTTGTTTTAATTCATTCTGATCCCCACAGAAGAGACCCCAAAGACATGATGAGAATGACAAGCAGTTCAGAGAAGAGTCAGAATTGAGCTGTTGCTGGCACGTCCTTGCTTCAACTTCTCTCAGGGGGCCAGCAGTCAGAGACAGAGGGCTCAGGGCAGTGTACATCCCAGGGCACAGGGCAGTGGAAATTCCAGAGCTCAGGGCAGTGGGAATCCCAGGGCACAGGGCAGTGG